>JBAMNC010000191.1:0-53719 GCA_037902135.1 Cetoscarus ocellatus | reverse complement strand
AAAACAGACCAAAAAACATGCTAGTGCATACGGTTTGGTCATATACGGCTTCAAAATGGACTTATGAGCCTCTTTCTCTCAGCTCGGGATCTGAAAAACACCAACGCTAACATATGACTTTTTTTCCATTTTGGAGTCCGACAAAAAATACGCTCAAACATGACTTTTTGGATGTAAAACAGGCCAAAAAACATGCTAGTGCAGATGGTTTGGTCATATTTGGCTTCAAAATGGACTTATGAGCTTTTTTCTCTCAGCTCGGGATCTGAAAAAAACACCTAGGCTAACATATGACTTTTTTAACATTTCGGAGTCTGAAAAAAAATATGCTCCAACATGACTTTTTGGATGTAAAACAGGCCAAAAAACATGCTAGTGCAGACGGTTTGGTCATATTCAGCTTCAAATGGACTTATGAGCCTTTTTCTCTCAGCTCGGGATCTGAAAAAAACACCAAGGCTAACATATGACTTTTTTTCCATTTCAGACTCCGACAAAAAATATGCTCAAACATGACTTTTAAGATATAAAACAGGCCACAAAACATGCTAGTGCAGACGGTGTGGTCATATTTGGCTTCAAAATGGACTTCTGAGCCTTTGTGTCGCTGCCCGTGATCTGAAAAAACACTAAGGCTAACATATGACTTTTTTTCCATTTTGGAGTCCGACAAAAAATATGCTCAAAAATAATTTTTTGGATGTAAAACCGGCAAACAAACATGCTAATGCAGACGGTTTGGTCATATTCAGCTTCATAATGGACTTATGAGCCTTGTTCTCTCAGCTCGGTATCTGAAAAAAACACTAAGGCTAACATATGACTTTTTTTCCATTTTGGAGTCTGAAAAAAAATATGCTCCAAAAAGACTTTTTGGATGTAAAACAGGCCAAAAAACATGCTAGTGCAGACGGTTTGGTCATATTCAGCTTCATAAATGGACTCATGAGCCTTTTCCTCTCCGCTCAGGATCTGAAAAAAACTCGCCAAAAATATTCTCAAACATGACTTTTTGGATGTAAAACAGGCCAAAAAAAATCCAGAGCAGACGGTTTGGTCATATTCAGCTTCAAAATGGATTTATTACACTTTTTTTTGCTCGGGATCTGAAAAAAACAGTAATGCTAACATATGACTTTTTTTTCCATTTCGGAGTCCAACATAAAATATGCTCAAATATGAATTTTTGGATGTAAAACAGGCCAAAAAAACATGCTAGTGCAGACGGGTTGGTCATATTCGGCTTCAAAACTGACTTATGAGCTTTTTTCTCTCAGCTCGGGATCTGAAAAAACAGTAATGCTAACATATGACTTTTTTTTCCATTTTGGAGTCCGACAAAAAACATGCTCAAACATGACTTTTTGGATGTAAAACAGGCCAAAAAACATGCTAGTGCAGACGATTTGGTCATATTTGGCCTCAAAATGGACTTATGAGCCTTTTCCTCTCAGCTCGCGATCTGAAAAAACACCAAAGGTAACATATGACTTTTTTTTCCATTTTGGAGTCCGACAAAAAACATGCTCAAACATGACTTTTTGGATGTAAAACAGGCCAAAAAACATGCTAGTGCAGACAATTTGGTCATGTTTGGCTTCAAAATGGACTTATGAGCCTTTTTCCTCTCAGCTCGGTATCTGAAAAAAACACTAAGGCTAACATATGACTTTTTTTCCATTTTGGAGTCTGACAAAAAATACGCTCAAACATGACTTTTTGGATGTAAAACAGGCCAAAAAACATGCCAGTGCAGACGGTTTGGTCATATTCAGCTTCAAAATGGACTTATGAGCCTCTTTCTCTCCGCTCGGGATCTGAAAAAAACACGCCACAAATATTCTCAAACATGACTTTTTAAATGTAAAACAGGCCAAAAAACATGCCAGTGCAGACGGTTTGGTCATATTCAGCTTCAAAATGGACTCATTAGCCTTTTTCTCTCAGCTCGGGATCTGAAAAACACCAACGCTAACATATGACTTTTTTTCCATTTTGGAGTCCGACAAAAATATGCTCAAACATGACTTTTTGGATGTAAAACAGGCCAAAAAACATGCTAGTGCAGACGGTTAGGTCATATTTGGCTTCAAAATGGATTTATGACACTTTTTCTCTCAGCTCGGAATTTGAAAAAACAGTAATGCTAACATATGACTTTTTTCCATTTTCGGAGTCAGACAAAAAATATACTCAAATATGACTTTTTGGATGTAAAACAGGCCAACAAACATGCTAGTGCAGACGGTTTGGTCATATTTGGCTTCAAAATGGACTCATGAGCTTTTTTCTCTCAGCTCGGGATCTGAAAAAAACACCAAGGCTAACATATGACTTTTTTAACATTTCGGAGTCTGAAAAAAATATGCTCCAACATGACTTTTTGGATGTAAAACAGGCCAAAAAACATGCTAGTGCAGACGGTTTGGTCATATTCAGCTTCAAATGGACTTATGAGCCTTTTTCTCTCAGCTCGGGATCTGAAAAAAACACCAAGGCTAACATATGACTTTTTTTCCATTTCAGACTCCGACAAAAAATATGCTAAAAACATGACTTTTAAGATGTAAAACAGGCCACAAAACATGCTAGTGCAGACGGTTTGGTCATATTTGGCTTCAAAATGGACTTCTGAGCCGTTGTGTCTCTGCCCGGGATCTGAAAAAACACTAAGGCTAACATATGACTTTTTTTCCATTTTGGAGTCCGACAAAAAATATGCTCAAAAATAATTTTTTGGATGTAAAACCGGCAAACAAACATGCTAATGCAGACGGTTTGGTCATATTCAGCTTCATATTGGACTTATGAGCCTTTTTCTCTCAGCTCAGTATCTGAAAAAACACTAAGGCTAACATATGACGTTTTTTCCATTTTGGAGTCCGACAAAAAATATGCTCAAACAAGACTTTTTGGATGTAAAACAGGCCAAAAAAAATCCAGAGCAGGCGGTTTGGTCATATTCAGCTTCAAAATGGATTTATTACACTTTTTTTGCTCGGGATCTGAAAAAATCACGCCAAAAATATTCTTCAACATGACTTTTTGGATGTAAAACAGGCCAAAAAACATGCTAGTGCAGACGGTTAGGTCATATTTGGCTTCAAAATGGATTTATGACACTTTTTCTCTCAGCTCGGAATTTGAAAAAACACTAAGGCTAACATATGACTTTTTTTCCACTTTCGGAGTCCGACAAAAAATATGCTCAAACATGACTTTTTGGATGTAAAACAGGCCAACAAACATGCTAATGCAGACGGTTTGGTCATATTCAGCTTCATAATGGACTTATGAGCCTTTTTCTCTCAGCTCAGTATCTGAAAAAACACTAAGGCTAACATATGACGTTTTTTCCATTTTGGAGTCCGACAAAAAATATTATCAAACATCACTTTTTTGATGTAAAACAGGCCAACAAACATGCTAGTGCAGAAGGTTTGGTCATATCCAGCTTCAAAATGGACTCATGAGCCTTTTCCTCTCCGCTCGGGATCTGAAAAAAACTCGCCAAAAATATTCTCAAACATGACTTTTTGGATGTAAAACAGGCCAAAAAACATGCTAGTGCAGACAATTTGGTCATGTTTGGCTTCAAAATGGACTTATGAGCCATTTTCTCTTAGCTCAGTATATGAAAAAAACACAAAGGCTAACATATGACGTTTTTTCCATTTTGGAGTCCGACAAAAAATATGCTCAAACAAGACTTTTTGGATGTAAAACAGGGCAAAAAAAATCCAGAGCAGACGGTTTGGTCATATTCAGCTTCAAAATGGATTTATTACACTTTTTTTGCTCGGGATCTGAAAAAATCACGCCAAAAATATTCTTCAACATGACTTTTTGGATGTAAAACAGGCCAAATAACATGCTAGTGCAGACAGTTTGGTCATATTTGGCTTCAAAATGGATTTATGACACTTTTTTTCTCAGCTCGGGATCTGAAAAAACAGTAATGCTAACATATGACTTTTTTTTCCATTTCGGAGTCCAACATAAAATATGCTCAAATATGACTTTTTGGATGTAAAACAGGCCAAAAAACATGCTAGTGCAGACGGTTTGGTCATATTTGGCTTCAAAATGGACTCATGAGCTTGTTTCTCTCAGCTCGGGATCTGAAAAAAACACCAAGGCTAACATATGACTTTTTTTCCATTTTGGAGTCCGACAAAAAACATGCTCAAACATGACTTTTTGGATGTAAAACACGCCAAAAATATGCTAGTGCAGACGGTTTGGTCATATTTGGCTTCAAAATGGATTAATGACACTTTTTCTCTCAGCTCGGGATCTGAAAAAAAAGTAATGCTAACATATGACTTTTTTTCCATTTCGGAGTCCGACATAAAATATGCTCAAATATGACTTTTTGGATGTAAAACAGGCCAAAAAACATGCTAGTGCAGACGGTTTGGTCATATCCGGCTTCAAAATGGACTTATGAGCCTTTTTCTCTCAGCTCGGGATCTGAAAAAAAACCAAGGCTAACATATGACTTTTTTTCCATGTTGGAATCGGACAAAAAATATGCTCAAGCATGACTTTTTGGATGTAAAACAGGCCAAAAAACATGCTAGTGCAGACGGTTTGGTCATATTCAGCTTCAAAATGGACTTATGAGCCTTTTCCTCTCAGCTCGGGATCTGAAAAAAACACGCCAAAAATATGCTCGAACATGACTTTTTGGATGTGAAACAGGCCAAAAAACATGCTAGTGCAGACAATTTGGTCATGTTTGGCTTCAAAATGAACTTATGAGCCTTTTTCTCTCAGCTCGGTATCTGAAAAAAACACTAAGGCTAACATATGACTTTTTTTCCATTTTGGAGTCCGACAAAAAATATGCTCAAACATGACTTTTTGGATGTAAAACAGGCCAAAAAACATGCTAATGCAGACGGTTTGGTCATATTCAGCTTCATAATGGACTTATGAGCCTTTTTCTCTCAGCTCAGTATCTGAAAAAACACTAAGGCTAACATATGACTTTTTTTCCATTTCGGAGTCCCACAGAAAATATGCTCGAACATGACTTTTTGGATGTAAAACAGGCCAAAAAACATGCTAGTGCAGACGGTTTGGTCATATTCACTTCAAAATGGACTTATGAGCCTTTTTCTCTCAGCTCGGTATCTGAAAAAACACTAAGGCTAACATATGACTTTTTTTCCATTTTGGAGTCCGACAAAAAATATGCTCAAACATGACTTTTTGGATGTAAAACAGGCCAAAAAAACATGCTAGTGCAGACGGTTTGGTCATATTCAGCTTCAAAATGGACTTATGAGCCTTTTCCTCTCCGCTCAGGATCTGAAAAAACACGAAAAAATATGCACGAACATGACTTTTTGGATTTAAAACAGGCCAAAAAACATGCCAGTGCAGACGGTTTGGTCATATTCAGCTTCAAAATGGACTTATGAGCCTTTTTCCCCCCCACTCGGGATCTGAAAAAATCACGCCAAAATTATTCTCGAACATGACTATTTGGATTTAAAACAGGCCAAAAAACATGCTAGTGCAGACGGTTTGGTCATATTCAGCTTCAAAATGGACTTATGAGCCTCTTCTCTCCGCTCGGGATCTGAAAAAAACACGCCACAAATATTCTCAAACATGACTTTTTAAATGTAAAACAGGCCAAAAAACATGCCAGTGCAGACGGTTTGGTCATATTCAGCTTCAAAATGGACTCATTAGCCTTTTTCTCTCAGCTCGGGATCTGAAAAACACCAACGCTAACATATGACTTTTTTCCATTTTGGAGTCCGACAAAAATATGCTCAAACATGACTTTTTGGATGTAAAACAGGCCAAAAAACATGCTAGTGCAGACGGTTTGGTCATATTTGGCTTCAAAATGGATTTATGACACTTTTTCTCTCAGCTCGGAATTTGAAAAAACACTAAGGCTAACATATGACTTTTTTTCCATCTTCGGAGTCCGACAAAAAATATGCTCAAACATGACTTTTTGGATGTAAAACAGGCCAACAAACATGCTAATGCAGACGGTTTGGTCATATTCAGCTTCATAATGGACTTATGAGCCTTTTTCTCTCAGCTCAGTATCTGAAAAAACACTAAGGCTAACATATGACGTTTTTTCCATTTTGGAGCCCGACAAAAAATATTATCAAACATCACTTTTTTGATGTAAAACAGGCCAACAAACATGCTAGTGCAGAAGGTTTGGTCATATCCAGCTTCAAAATGGACTCATGAGCCTTTTCTCTCCGCTCGGGATCTGAAAAAAACTCGCCAAAAATATTCTCAAACATCACTTTTTGGATGTAAAAACAGGCCAAAAAACATGCTAGTGCAGACAATTTGGTCATGTTTGGCTTCAAAATGGACTTATGAGCCATTTTCTCTTAGCTCAGTATATGAAAAAACACAAAGGCTAACATATGACGTTTTTTCCATTTTGGAGTCCGACAAAAAATATGCTCAAACAAGACTTTTTGGATGTAAAACAGGGCAAAAAAAATCCAGAGCAGACGGTTTGGTCATATTCAGCTTCAAAATGGATTTATTACACTTTTTTTGCTCGGGATCTGAAAAAATCACGCCAAAAATATTCTTCAACATGACTTTTTGGATGTAAAACAGGCCAAATAACATGCTAGTGCAGACAGTTTGGTCATATTTGGCTTCAAAATGGATTTATGACACTTTCTTTCTCAGCTCGGGATCTGAAAAAACAGTAATGCTAACATATGACTTTTTTTTCCATTTCGGAGTCCAACATAAAATATGCTCAAATATGACTTTTTGGATGTAAAACAGGCCAAAAAACATGCTAGTGCAGACGGTTGGTCATATTCGGCTTCAAAACTGACTTATGAGCCTTTTTCTCTCTGCTCGGTATCTGAAAAAACACTAAGGCTAACATATGACTTTTTTTCCACTTTGGAGTCCGACAAAAAATACGCTCAAACATGACTTTTTGGATGTAAAACAGGCCAAAAAACATGCCAGTGCAGACGGCTTGGTCACATTCAGCTTCAAAATGGATTTATAACACTTTTTCTCTCCGCTCGAGATCTGAAAAAAACACGCCAAAAATATTCCCAAACATGACTTTTTGGATGTAAAACAGGCCAAAAAACATGCTAGTGCAGATAATTTGGTCATGTTTGGCTGCAAAATGGACTTTTGAGCCTTTTTCTCTCGGCATGGGATCTGAAAAAACACTAAGGCTAACATATGACTTTTTTTCCATTATGGAGTCTGACAAAAAAAATGCTCAAACATGACTTTTTAGATGTAAAACAGGCCAAAAAACATGCTAGTGCAGACAGTTTGGTCATATTTGGTTTCAAAATGGACTCATGAGCTTGTTTCTCTCAGTTTGGGATCTGAAAAAAACACCAAGGCTAACATATGACTTTTTTTCCATTTCGGAGTCCCACAGAAAATATGCTCGAACATGACTTTTTGGATGTAAAACAGGCCAAAAAACATGCTAGTGCAGACGGTTTGGTCATATTCAGCTTCAAAATTGACTTATGAGCCTTTTTCTCTCAGCTCGGTATCTGAAAAAACACTAAGGCTAACATATGACTTTTTTTCCATTTTGGAGTCCGACAAAAAATATGCTCAAACATGACTTTTTGGATGTAAAACAGGCCAAAAAAACATGCTAGTGCAGACGGTTTGGTCATATTCAGCTTCAAAAAGGACTTATGAGCCTTTTTCTCTCAGCTCGGAATCTGAAAAAACACGAAAAAATATGCACGAACATGACTTTTTGGATTTAAAACAGGCCAAAAAACATGCCAGTGCAGACGGTTTGGTCATATTCAGCTTCAAAATGGACTTATGAGCCTTTCCCCCCCCACTCGGGATCTGAAAAAAACACGCCAAAATTATTCTCAAACATGACTTTTTGGATGTAAACAGGCCAAAAAACATGCTACTGCTGTCGATTTGGTCATATTTGGCCTCAAAATGTACTAATGACACTTTTTCTCTCAGCTTGGGATCTGAAAATACACTAAGGCTAACATATGACTTTTTTTCCCATTTCGGACTCCGACAAAAAATATACTCGAACATGACTTTTTGGATGTAAAACATGCTAGTGCGGAAAGTGTGGTCCAATTTGGCTTCAAAATGGACTTATGATACTTTTTCTCTCAGCTTGGGATCTGAAAAAAACACCAAGGCTAACATATGACTTTTTTTCCATTTCGGAGCCTGAAAAAAAATATGCTCGAATATGACTTTTTAGATGTAAAACAGGCCAACAAACATGCTTGTGCAGACGGTTTGGTCATATTTGGCTTCAAAATGGACTTCTGAGCCTTTGTGTCTCTGCCCGGGATCTGAAAAAACACTAAGGCTACCATATGACTTTTTTTCCATTTTGGAGTCCGACAAAAAATATGCTCAAAATAATTTTTTGGATGTAAAACAGGCCAAAAAACATGCTAGTGCAGACGATTTGGTCATGTTTGGCCTCAAAATGGACTTATGACACTTTTTCTCTCAGCTCGCGATCTGAGAAACACTAAGGCTAACATATGACTTTTTTTCCATTTCGGAGTCTGTCAAAAAATATGCTCAAACATGACTTTTTGGATGTACAACAGGCCAACAAACATGCTAGTGCAGACGGTTTGGTCATATTTGGCTTCAAAATGGACTTCTGAGCCTTTTTCTCTTAGCTCGGGATCTGAAAAAACACTAAGGCTAACATATGACTTTTTTTCCATTTTGGAGTCCAACAAATAATATGCTAAAAAATAATTTTTTGGATTTAAAACAGGCCAAAAAACATGCCAGTGCAGACAGTTTGGTCATATTTGGCTTCAAAATGAACTTATGAGCCTTTTTCTCTCAGCTCGGGATCTGAAAAACACTAAGGCTAACATATGACTTTTTTTCCATTTTGGAGTCTGACAACAAAGATGCTCAAACATGACTTTTTGGATGTAACACAGGCCAACAAACATGCCAGTGCAGACGGTTTGGTCACATTCAGCTTCAAAATGGATTTATGACACTTTTTCTCTCCGTTTGGGATCTGAAAAAAACACGCCAGAAATATTCTCAAACATGACTTTTTGGATGTAAAACAGGCCAAAAAACATGCTAGTGCAGACGGTTTGGTCATATTTGGCTTCAAAATGGACTTCTGAGCCTTTTCCTCTAAGCTCGGTATCTGAAAAAACACTAAGGCTAACATATGACTTTTTTTCCATTTCGGAGACTGAAAAAAAATATGCTCAAACATGACTTTTTCGGATGTAAAACAGGCAAACAAACATGCTAGTGCAGACGGTTTGGTCATATTCAGCTTCAAATTGGACTTATGAGCCTTTTCCTCTCAGCTCGGTATCTGAAAAAACACTAAGGCTAACATATGACTTTTTATCCATTTTGGAGTCCGACAAAAAATATGCTCAAACATGACTTTTTAGATGTAAAACAGGCCAACAAACATGCTAGTGCAGACGGTTTGGTCATATTCAGCTTCAAAATGGACTTCTGAGCCTTTGTGTCTCTGCCCGGGATCTGAAAAAACACTAAGGCTAACATATGACTTCTTTTTGATTTTGGAGTCTAACAAAAAAAATGCTCAAACATGACTTTTTGGATGTAAAACAGGCCAAAAAACATGCTAGTGCAGACGGTTTGGTCATTTTTGCCTTCAAAATGGACTTATGAGCCTTTTTCTCTCAGCTTGGGATCTGAAAAAACACTAAGGCTAACATACGACTTTTTTTCCATTTCGGAGTCCGACAAAAAATATGCTCGAACATGACTTTTTGGATGTAAAACAGGCCAACAAACATGCTAGTGCAGACGGTTTGGTCATATTCAGCTTCAAAATGGACTTCTGAGCCTTTTCCTCTCAGCTCGGTATCTGAAAAAACACTAAGGCTAACATATGACTTTTTTTCCATTTTGGAGTCCGACAAAAAATATTATCAAACATGACTTTTTGGATGTAAAACAGGCCAACAAACATGTTAGTGCAGAAGGTTTGGTCATATTCAGCTTCAAAATGGACTCATGAGCCTTTTTCTCTCTGCTTGGGATCTGAAAAAAACTCGCCAAAAATATTCTCAAACATGACTTTTTTGGATGTAAACAGGCCAAAAAACATGCTAGTGCAGACAATTTGGTCATGTTTGGCTTCAAAATGGACTTATGAGCCTTTTTCTCTCAGCTCGCGATCTGAAAAAACACTAAGGCTAACATATGACTTTTTTTCCATTATGGAGTCCGACAAAAAATATGCTCAAACATGACTTTTTGGATGTACAACAGGCCAACAAACATGCTAGTGCAGACGGTTTGGTCATATTTGGCTTCAAAATGGACTTCTGAGCCTTTTTCTCTTAGCTCGGGATCTGAAAAAACACTAAGGCTAACATATGACTTTTTTTCCATTTTGGAGTCCAACAAATAATATGCTAAAAAATAATTTTTTGGATTTAAAACAGGCCAAAAAACATGCTAGTGCAGACGGTTTGGTCATATTTGGCTTCAAAAAGGACTTATGAGCCTTTTTCTCTCAGCTCGGGATCTGAAAAACACTAAGGCTAAAATATGACTTTTTTTCCATTTTGGAGTCTGACAACAAATATGCTCAAACATGACTTTTTGGATGTAACACAGGCCAACAAACATGCCAGTGCAGACGGTTTGGTCACATTCAGCTTCAAAATGGATTTATGACACTTTTTCTCTCCGTTTGGGATCTGAAAAAAACACGCCAGAAATATTCTCAAACATGACTTTTTGGATGTACAACAGGCAAAAAAACATGCTAGTGCAGACGGTTTGGTCATATTTGGCTTCAAAATGGACTTCTGAGCCTTTTCCTCTAAGCTCGGTATCTGAAAAAACACTAAGGCTAACATATGACTTTTTTTCCATTTCGGAGACTGAAAAAAAATATGCTCAAACATGACTTTTTCGGATGTAAAACAGGCAAACAAATATGCTAGTGCAGACGGTTTGGTCATTTTTGCCTTCAAAATGGACTTATGAGCCTTTTTCTCTCAGCTTGGGATCTGAAAAAACACCAAGGCTAACATATGACTTTTTTTCCATTTCGGAGTCCGACAAAAAATATGCTCGAACATGACTTTTTGGATGTAAAACAGGCCAACAAACATGCTAGTGCAGACGGTTTGGTCATATTTGCCTTCAAAATGGACTTCTGAGCCTTTTCCTCTCAGCTCGGTATCTGAAAAAACACTAAGGCTAGCATATGACTTTTTTTCCATTTTGGTGTCCAACAAAAAATATGCTCAAACATGACTTTTTGGATGTAAAACAGGCCAAAAAACATGCTAGTTCAGATGGTTTGGTCATATTTGGCTTCAAAAAGGACTTATGAGCCTTTTTCTCTCAGCTCGGGATCTGAAAAACACTAAGGCTAACATTTGACTTTTTTTCCATTTTGGAGTCCGACAAAAAATATGCTCAAACATGACTTTTTGGATGTAAAACAGGCCAACAAACATGCTAGTGCAGACGGTTTGGTCATATTCAGCTTCAAAATGGACTTATGAGCCTTTTCCTCTCAGCTCGGTATCTGAAAAAACACTAAGGCTAACATATGACTTTTTTTCCATTTCGGAGTCCGACAAAAAATATGCTCGAACATGACTTTTTGGATGTAAAACAGGCCAAAAAACATGCTAGTTCAGATGGTTTGGTCATATTCAGCTTCAAAATGGACTTATGAGCCTTTTTCTCTCAGCTCGGGATCTGAAAAAAACACGCCAAAATTATTCTCAAACATGACTTTTTGGATGTAAACAGGCCAAAAAACATGCTAGTGCTGTCGATTTGGTCATATTTGGCCTCAAAATGTACTTATGACACTTTTTCTCTCAGCTCGGGATCTGAAAAAACACTAAGGCTAACATATGACTTTTTTTCCATTTCGGACTCCGACAAAAAATATACTCGAACATGACTTTTTGGATGTAAAACATGCTAGTGCGGAAAGTGTGGTCCAATTTGGCTTCAAAATGGACTTATAAAACTTTTTCTCTCACCTCGGGATCTGAAAAAAACACCAAGGCTAACATATGACTTTTTTTCCATTTTGGAGTCTGAAAAAAAATATGCTCGAATATGACTTTTTAGATTTAAAACAGGCCAACAAACATGCTAGTGCAGACGGTTTGGTCATATTTGGCTTCAAAATGGACTTCTGAGCCTTTTCCTCTCAGCTCGCGATCTGAAAAAACACCAAGGGTAACATATGACTTTTTTTCGATTTTGGAGTCCGACAAAACACATGCTCAAACATGACTTTTTGGATGTAAAACACGCCAAAAATATGCTAGTGCAGACGGTTTGGTCATATTTGGCTTCAAAATGGATTTATGACACTTTTTCTCTCAGCTCGCGATCTGAAAAAACACTAAGGCTAATATATGACTTTTTTTCCTTTTCGGACTCCGACAAAAAATATGCTCGAACACGACTTTTTGGATGTAAAACATGCTAGTGGAGACGGTATGGTCATATTTGGCTTCAAAATGGACTTCTGAGCCTTTGTGTCTCTGCCCGGGATCTGAAAAAACACTAAGGCTAACATATGACTTTTTTTCCATTTTGGAGTCCGACAAAAAATATGCTCAAACATGACTTTTTGGATGTAAAACAGGCCAACAAACATGCTAGTGCAGACGGTTTGGTCATATTCAGCTTCAAAATGGACTTCTGAGCCTTTTCCTCTCAGCTCGGTATCTGAAAAAACACTAAGGCTAACATATGACTTTTTTTCCATTTTGGTGTCCAACAAAAAATATGCTCAAACATGACTTTTTGGATGTAAAACAGGCCAACAAACATGCTAGTTCAGATGGTTTGGTCATATTCAGCTTCAAAATGGACTTATGAGCCTTTTTCTCTCAGCTCGGGATCTGAAAAAAACACGGCAAAATTATTCTCAAACATGACTTTTTGGATGTAAACAGGCCAGACGGTTTGGTCATATTCAGCTTCAAAACTGACTTATGAGCTTTTTTCTCTCCGCTCGGAATCTGAAAAAACACTAAGGCTAACATATGACTTTTTTTCCATTTTGGAGTCCGACAAAAAATATGCTCAAACATGACTTTTTGGATGTACAACAGGCCAACAAACATGCTAGTGCAGACGGTTTGGTCATATTCAGCTTCAAAATGGACTTCTGAGCCTTTTCCTCTCAGCTCGGGATCTGAAAAAACACTAAGGCTAACATATGACTTTTTTTCCATTTCGGACTCCGACAAAAAATATACTCGAACATGACTTTTTGGATGTAAAACATGCTAGTGCGGAAAGTGTGGTCCAATTTGGCTTCAAAATGGACTTATAATACTTTTTCTCTCACCTCGGGATCTGAAAAAAACACCAAGGCTAACATATGACTTTTTTTCGATTTTGGAGTCCGACAAAACACATGCTCAAACATGACTTTTTGGATGTAAAACACGCCAAAAATATGCTAGTGCAGACGGTTTGGTCATATTTGGCTTCAAAATGGACTTATGATACTTTTTCTCTCAGCTCGGTATCTGAAAAAACAGTAATGCTAACATATGACTTTTTTTCCATTTTGGAGTCCGACAAAAAATATGCTCAAACATTACTTTTTAGATGTAAAACAGGCCAAAAAACATGCTAGTGCAGACGGTTTGGTCATATTCAGCTTCAAAATTGACTTATGAGCCTTTTCGTCTAAGCTCGGTATCTGAAAAAACACTAAGGCTAACATATGACTTTTTTTCCATTTTGGAGTCCGACAAAAAATATGCTCAAACATGACTTTTTAGATGTAAAACAGGCCAAAAAACATGCTAGTGCAGACGGTTTGGTCATATTCAGCTTCAAAATGGACTTATGAGCCTTTTCCTCTCAGCTCGGTATCTGAAAAAACACTAAGGCTAACATATGACTTTTTTTCCATTTTGGAGTCCGACAAAAAATATGCTCAAACATGTCTTTTTAGATGTAAAACAGGCCAAAAAACATGCTAGTGCAGACGGTTTGGTCATATTCAGCTTCAAAATGGACTTATGAGCCTTTTCCTCTCAGCTCAGGATCTGAAAAAACACTAAGGCTAACATATGACTTTTTTTCCATTTTGGAGTCCGACAAAAAATATGCTCAAACATGACTTTTTGGATGTAAAACATGCTAGTGCAGAAAGTGTGGTCAAATTTGGCTTCAACATGGACTTATGAGCCTTTTTCTCTCAGCTCGGGATCTGAAAAAACACCAAGGCTAACATATGACTTTTTTTCCATTTCGGAGTCCGACAAAAAATATGCTCGAACATGACTTTTTGGATGTAAAACAGGCCAACAAACATGCTAGTGCAGACAGTTTGGTCATATTCAGCTTCAAAATGGACTTCTGAGCCTTTTTCTTTCCGCTCGGGATCTGAAAAAAACACCAAGGCTAACATATGACTTTTTTCCATTTCGGAGTCTGAAAAAAAAATATGCTCTAACATGACTTTTTAAATGTAAAACAGGCCAAAAAACATGCTAGTGCAGACGGTTTGGTCATATTTGGCTTCAACATGGACTTATGATCAATCAATCAATCAATCAATCTTTATTTGTATACTGCTAATTCATAACAAGTGTTATCTCAAGACACTTTACAATAGAGCACAAAGCTCTTCATATTATGGATACACATATATGCATAGATACATAAATACCTATAAAAATACACATATACATATATATACAAATATATACATCCAACACCCAACATGAATCCATATAGCCAATCATGAATCCCTCCATCATGGTGGCAAGAAAAAACCTTCTGTTAAGCAGCAGGAAATCTTGAATGTGGACCCCAGTCTCATGATGAACAGCAAATCCACACGATGCTGTGTTGGGTGTGTGGGCAAAGGGAGGGAGGTAAGTGGAGACAAGTGGACTAAAGTAAGAACTAAAGCTAGTGACAGATCAATGGACCAATCATAGACCTGTCGCCGTCAAATTTGTTTCTGCTGCAAACAAATATATTAGAGGAGGGTCCTCATGTCTGTGTGGTTGTGGTGAACATTTTTATAGAAGTATAATCAAAAGTCTTACTGAAAATAAGAATTTATGGTAGTGACGAACTCATGAGTGCCCAGACCACAAGTACATCCCTACCATATTTGTCTCCATTAAGTATAAATGTATTAATGGTGGACCTCTTGAGATGTGACACCTCATTTTCAAGAGGGATCTCATGTCCATGTGGAGCTAAAGATAGTTACTATAGATGTATCAACCATGGATAGAAAGATCATGTTAATATCAACATTAACAGCTATAATGATTATGAACTGGAGTGAGATGGCCAAATATGTGTTATGTCTGTAATTGTAGTTATTGAGGCTTCGTGACTCCACAGCAGCAGGCAGTCTCCACCAAGGATCCCAGGCCACCTAAAAGACCAGAGCCAGAGACGAGTACAGGAGCAAACAGAAAGGGGCAGAGGCAGATATGGAGAGAGAGTGTGAGAGAGAGGGATAGAGCCCAATGTGCCAGATCCCCACGGCAGTCTAAGCCTATTGCATCTTAACTATGTGTCTAAACTATGGACTATGAGCTGGTCCCTAACTGAAAGCTTTATCAAAGAGGAATGTGTTAAGTCTAGCCTTAAAGGTAAAGGTTATGAGCCTTTTTCTCTCAGCTCGGGATCTGAAAAAACACTACGGCTAACATATGACTTTTTTCCATTTCGGACTCCAACAAAAAATATGCTCAAACATGACTTTTTGGATGTAAAACAGGCCAAAAAACAAGCCTTTTTTGGTCAATAAATGTGTCAGAAAATGCCCATTGAGTGAATTATTTTGAACCTTTTTTCAGGTTAAAATAAAACATTCTAGCAAGTATTTGTCATTAAGTTGTAAATGCTTGAAACGGTGTGTAATTACAAGAAAAGAAAAAAAAGAGAGTTGAATTTTCAACAGGTTCCTCTTCATAAACAATTCTAAATGAGCAAGTACAACACTTTTGAGAAGACAACAAAAACTCAACCTATTTTAGATTATTTATTATTATTTGTATTTTTATGCTGAAAAAGACAATCACAAAAAAGATGAACTATGCAAAAATACGGCAAAACCCAGCGAGAATACGGCAAAAGAACAGCAAGAAAACACTCCAGAATGATACTAATGTCATTATTTACAATCTGTTTACATTATTTACACAGAAAATACTGATAAACCACCAATAAATGCCTCACGTTCGTCTCTGAATCCTCTCTTTGCTCTCAGGCTCAGTCAGCTCACTTCCCGTCCCTCTCCCTCGGGCAATCCAGCCTTTATGGTAATGTACCGTATATCACTGGAAAGCTCCACCTTTGCTCTTGTATTTGATCAGAATCATGTCGATTGTTCCTCCCTGACAGACTTGTACGCAGGCCGTCACTGATCCCCTCCTTTGTGTTGCCGTGTGTTCTCATAAATATCGTGAGCGTGTTGTGCCTCCGTCAGCATGTTTTCATGATGAAGCTTTTACTGTTTCCATCTCGCCGTGCGGCCTTGTGATCAGAAGAAACAGCTCTGAGAAGATTGCAGGTATGGATTTAACTGGATGAATTATAGATCAATCCCAGCATGCAAATGTCCAGAGGAGAAACTGTGTGTGTTTGTGTGTGTTTCTGATCTGAAGTCCTGGACAGATTGATGCCTGTGTGTGACCTGCAGGCCTCCTCATGAGCACAATAACACACACACACACACACAAACATCAGTCTTATACATGTAAATGTTCCAGCTCATCTATAATTCATAGAAGTATCATTCACAGGATCTCTGCTTCCTCTCTCTTCTGCTCGGGGCTCTACCTCTGCTCCGTCCATCTCATAATCATTTTGTTTTGTTATGATCAAATAAATCCATTTCTGTGTTTTTATTCTGTCTGTCATCAGGATCTGTTTCCAGTCTGCTGTGCACGGCCTGGGATTATCAGGGTGTGTCAGGGGAGTGAGACAGAGAGTGTTGGAGGTGGTGGAGCTGCTCTCAGCTGCCTCAGATACAGAGCGCCATCTGCTGGTCACTCGTGTTTCACCTCTCTGACAGCCTGGGTAGAGAAGATGGTAGGTGAGCTCAGGTGTGGTCTGCAGTGTTCATTTTGACAGAACTTTTTAATTTAGTCTTTAGCCTAAAATATCTTTTAGTTTTAGTCATAATTTAGTCATCTAAATTGTTTTCATTTTCATGTTTTACACTTGGATCAAATGAAACATCTAATAACCCTTTATTGAACGCTTGAAAGTCTGAATGTGTAAATGAACAGAAACAAATTGAACTTTTGTGTGAAATGCAGTCACCTTTATTTAGGCTACCTGGCAGAGCATCTCAGTTACAATACCAGAAGTGACAACAAACAGTGAACCTGCTCTACATGAATATATCAGTTCATAAAGAGAGGAGCTCTGATTGGATCGCTCCACAACTTATCCCACCACCACCAAGCTAAGGCAGCTGTGATTGGATGTCCCTCTTAACTCATCCAACCTTTTCACACAACCAAAGTAGCTGTGATTGGATATATTCCTAACTTGTCCCTACTTTCTACATGACCAAATTAGATTATCTGTTGACGTAAATATCAGTTATTTAATTTTGCTTTTTGTCCATGTGCACTTGTTTTTATTAGTTACTGTCTAGTTTTCATCAGGGGGAAAAAGCTTGTTGACGAAAAGTATGATGAAAATAATTAGTCAACAAAATTAGCACTGGTGGTCTGTTGATTTAAAAAATGCACAACAGCTGGTAAAACAGTAAAAAAATAATTCAAATATATGGAAAATCCCTACCTCAAAGGAACATTTTATCTTCTCGGTGTGCTGTAGAGCTGTAAATGATTGTATTAATCATTTTCTAAGTACAAATAATAAAAAAAGATTGATGCTGTGATAGTGTTATGGCTGTAAACACTGTAAAAAGGTTGCTGTAAATTTTACAGTAAATTACTGGCAACGAGATGTCAGTAGTTACTGTAAATATCTTTACAGAAGCATATCTCTATTTCACCTTACAGCATTATTACTGTATTTGATATAATTGTTTAACTATTGTACTTTTATTCAAGGTTTCACTACTATCTTTCAATTTACAAAATAATTACAGTATTTTCAAAAACAGCATATAGCCTATAGTATCATTGTATTTTATATTACAACTTTTTTTAAACGCATTTTATATTACAGTGAACTTGCTTTATTTCATTTCATATTACTATATCTTTAAATGTTTTACTGATCATTTTTTAGCAAGATAACATTTTGTAAAAAAAATCACATACATCAATATATTATCCTATTAAATACATTTACTCAAAGAAATCTTGCCTGCTATTGGTCAGTTTTCTTTGCCAAAAAGGAATTTTCTCCTGATCCATTCCCTTCTCAGTAATCAATTGTAGACATTTTACAGTAGGAAACTGTTGACTTTATGTTTAAATGCCATTAATTTTACAGAAATCAGTATGTTTTCCCACAATCTTTTACCATTCACAGTAATTTCCTGCATAGAATTTTACAGCATTTATCTGCAGATAGTACAGTGAAATCCTGTGAAGTTGACAAAAATCAGTTACAGTGTTTGTTACCATGTTGACTGGTGTGAACCCCCTCTGACCTGTCCACACTGTCCTTCGCAGACGGACAAACAGAGACAACACACTGTCTCTTCACGCCTTCCTCCTCGGGGTGTTGTTGGACTTTCATGACAGCAGACGGTTTGTCTAACAGCTGATGACAATAAACAGGCAATAACACATCGTCATGGAGACCCCTCAGGCTCAGTCTGGACACCACAGAAGCAGACATCACACTGAACACACGGCTGCCTCCTGCTCCTGCGAGGACCTCTCGTTATTCTGCAGTCTAATCATGTTTAAACAAGCTGATGAACCTGTGAGGGAGCTAAGCATTCTGGGTAACTATGTTTACTCCTCTGTTTTGACCCGCTGTGACGCTATTGTTTCCTGTTGATCTGATTATTTGTTGACTGTGAAGCCTTTTCACCACAGCAACAAATGGCTGACCTGCAGGAACAAAGGAATAACAAGACCTCAGTTATGTAAAAAGATTCTCACTGTCACAGGCTTATATGTTTTTAACACATCATATTAGTTTATTGAATTATTTCAGTTGTTCATCAGAGTCAAGATTTACAATCAGCAGCATATAAGGCTGATTCTGTCTGAAGTATAAAGTACAAAAATATAAAATAATAAATCTAACATACTCATCAAAATATCTTACATCAATACACTCATGAAAACCAAATTTATACAAAGTTCTGAGCAGAAAAGAAGACAGGAAACAGAAGAAAAAGAACAAAAAAGATTTAAAGAGCACATATGTTGCTGTAATTCATCAGGCTGTAATTGATAATAAAATGCAACGTAAGTAACTTAAACCAAAGACCTATTCAACCTTTAAGAGTTTTGCTGTTTACAAAATAGGAGTAGAGGTTCAAACAAACCATGATTTTTAAGAACTCAAAAAAAAGTTTGAGCTTATTAAAACTCACTAAACATTAAGCATCAGCACTGAGCATCAGATTAAACCAAACTGAGCTTGAAAAAAATTTTGATAACTCTGAGTCCTGTTTTTTAAAAACATTCATATAATATTGAAATCTGTGTTGAAATTTGCAGCGTAAAAATTGATTTGTTCTAACAAATAAATGGTTACAATAACATGCGTTTGAGCTCAGAAAAGATGTTATGAACTGAAAAGAATTCTCATTGTGGTGAATTAAATGACTCCAGAGCTCACTGCAGTCTTTTCATTTATAAAGTCTGAAAATGTGTTTTAATCATTTTGTACAAACTGATTCACTGGGGTCTCCAACCTGCTCTTCTCCCTCCTTAAAATGCAGCTTTAAAGAAACATTTAAGGATGTTTTGACTACAGAGAAATTTGGGGAACAACATAGAGAGGTTTGATTTTTGCAGTGCAGTAGAAAGTTCCTGATCTTCCGTCTGAATAAACAGAATCTTGAGGTGTGACGGTGATGTGGAGGAGAAAGAGTGGACCCCGGTCACAGGTGAAGTGTCTTGTTTCTGTCTGAGCTAAGAAAAAATACAAGAAGAAATTAATTAGAAAATAAATGAAATAAATCAACTATTTCCAAAATTGTCAAAATGTGGAAAACTGCCTTAAATGATCCACATCTGCTTTCAGATCATCATCAAAACCGTATCACTTCTTTCACAACATTCCCTGAAAATGTCATCAAAATTCCATTTTAACCTTTTCTGTTATTCTGTTCACAAACAAACAAACAAAACATGACTCTTTGGCTGTGGTAACAACACACAGAGGAGGAATCAATCCAAATCACTGCCATGTTTTTCGTGTCTGCAGCTCCTCCCTCACCTCTGCAGGTCACCACTATCTCTCCCTGACACATGTTAGTCTAGACTCCCCCGTCTCCTTTCCCCTTCTTTCTTTTCCTGTGTATGTGAATTATCAGAGTCTCTTCCTTCATGTCCTCCTCTTGTACTCCCTCCTTCAGACCCTCCCTCCTCCTCTGAACATCCTCCATATTTTCACTCTTATCTCTCCTCTCTCCTCACCCTCAAGTGAAAATATCAAACTCTGCTGACCGAGGGGGGAAAAGCAAAGATATGTAAACATTTTTCTGACAGGCAGAGGTGTAACAGAACGTGAGAGAATTTAATCAGCTCTTTGTTACCATCAAAGATCTGCCAACAGTCTACAGCCTGAAAGTGAAATTCTGTATTTATTTGGCAAAGATCGTTGAGAGAGAAATTGTAAACAAAGAAAAGTCAGTGCATTAAATGTTGAAAGTCCTCCAGATGGATTGATTGATTTGATTTCTAGTCTAAAACAGCCAGATTTGTGTTTTTCATTCTCACAAACTGATGACAGATTTAAAGATATCTTAGATAAACATATAATACCAAACTTAACACTTGATTGTCTAAACCAGAGGTTCCAAACCACAGGCTATACATCATGTGGTAGCCTGCCATAAATGAACAAAACTAGTTAGTTTCAGCCCCCCCATTTTGACTAAAAGAGACCAAAGTGTATTTTATTTTGAAAGAATCATTGGATTCTTGTATTTCCGCCTGCATAGCTTAACTTAAAACACAGGCTCTCTGTCTCTGTCGCTGCTGTGATGCATGATAAAGTAAGACCTGAGATAAACTTGCTGTAGTCACGCCATTTGCCTCTTGATCTGTGCTCTGAATGTAGCTGTAAATATATTTGACTCTGCACGATGTGCCACCGGAAGATACTCGAGGCACATGAAGCACAACTTCCTGATGTGATGGGAGAACTAATAAAATAGTGATCAGTAATCAACAGAAACATCCGATCAGCTCAGACTGATGACTGATGCGTAATACATCCTCAGCCCTGTATGCACGGCACTGTTTTTACACCATTTTTCTCCATGCTCGGCAGGTGTAGAGGTTTACTTAGTTACCATGTCAACAGTGTTCCTTCATGCCATTGTTAAGCAGCTGATTAAACAGAGCGAGTCTTCAAGGATGATTTTCATTTCTTAATAGGCGGCCCGTTCCCCTGTGATGGGCTGTCTCGGACTATACCTCTGGTCTAAAGGAGGAAAGTCTGTCAGATTCCAAATGCTATACACATTACTAAGTAATGCAGTATCAATCAGTGCTAATTTTGACAGCACTTTTAATGTAGTTTTAGAATATCTCAGAATATCTTTGGTTTTTAGCCTGTGTGCTTGTGCTCTGGCATCAATAAGTAATAATAATAAGGCTTTTTTAAGCATATAAGCTTTCAGCATAATGCACTTAATTTGCACAAAGACTAAAACTAAAAGATCCTAAAAATCTTCCCAACACCTCCAGCAGAGAACACAGTAAACTGTATGACCCAGTGTTTCCATGAAGGTCAGTGAGTGTGCACAGTGAGGCACAGTGAGCTCTGTACGACTGAGATAAAAACAGCATTAATACCACCACAGAAGAAGACTCTTCAGTCAGAGCAGGTTCAACAAATGACGCCCTCAGTAACACGCTGACACTTGAACACTCCCGCTCCTGTAGCTGCCTGATTAGTGAGCGTGTGTCACGGCTGAGCTGTGACTGATGGCTCTGTGACAAGCGGCCCATTTAACCGCTGCCCACGTTTGTTTTGATTTCATAAAGAAACACACACTCTGCCATCCGTGCGTGTAATTCGCCTGGCAGTCGGTCAGAAACACTCAACTCTCTGGAGAGTGACAGGAGCAGCACACGGGGAGGAGAAAAGATGCTTTTAGCTCCTCCAGAGGAGCATCAAGGACCAATGAGACACGGGGGGGGGCAGCCAAGAGGGTGTGTGTGTTTGTTATCATCTGTTAATGAGACGGATACAGAGTGATAAGTGATAACCTGCAGTGTTCATTTTGCTGACTAATTATTTTTGTTATAGTTTTCTTCAACAACCTTTATTCCCCTGACAAAAACTAGACAGTAACTAATAAAAACAAGTGCACATGGACAAAAACTCAAACTAAATTAACTGACATTTTCATCAACAAACTAGACTAAAATGTCTGACAGAGACTTAATCAAAAACCTCCAGACCAATGACCATACCAAGCAGCAACACACTGGATGGACAGCTTAATATGTTTCACTGGTCCATCTGGGACGGATGAACAGAGCCCACAGAAAGAGTTTGGGGAGGGCAGAAACTTTCAAAAGCATATCCGGCTGGTGACTGGACAATCGTTCTGTCAGTCACATTTATTACAGGCCAATCAGATCATGGGGTATGTGGGCGCTACTGCACGACAGAATGTGAACCAATTTGTAGAACAAACTCTTACCAAAACATGTCGGAAATGGACTGAAAACGCTGACAGTGTTGTTTGTTTTCATTTATTAAGAAATGTGGTCTAGATCTGAAAAAAACTGATGCTGAAGCGCTTAGCATCTGTGCTAATCTCTGTGACTCCCTGCTGTTGTCTCTCTCGTAGCTCCACCTCTTCCTGCTCTAAAGGACTCTGACTGAAGGGCCGTGCTTCTTTTTGCCACTCACAATCCTTTAGACTGGAGCTTGGCAAGATGGATCTGCCTGATTACAGACACTGAAAGAAGTGGATCCAGCTGCTGCACAAGGTTAGTAACAAAGAGTAGAAAGCTGCAGTCCCTTAAGTGTCTCCCTGAGGCTGACCAAAGATGCAACAGGACACACAAACAGACTCCATATTAAAATGTCGTCTTTACTGCAGAAGTGAAACGTTTCACAGTCCAGTTCAAAAACATTTTGGTCAGAACAGGTCTGGCTTTTACATCCTCACACTTCGTAGTAGGTGAATTTTATTTAAGAATCTAGGTTGGTTCTCAGTCATCCAGGTCATGATTGTCCAACACTGCTCCACTAGCAACTGGGGTCCAGTCTACTCAGAGGTAATCGGTCAGATCGGTGCAGATCAGTGCCATGATTTAAAGAGCTCTGTTAGGGAAATGTTCCAGTTTCTCAAATCATTCAGCTTTTATATGCCAGGTTTATGCTAAAACATGATATAAGGAGTGGGAAGAAAAAGATCATCTAAAGATGAGGTTGAGACAGTTGTATAACCATATTTAGTTTTAGACCTCTCCACAGTCACTCAGGACTCACACCTGTTAGTGTCCTCAGAGGCTCAGACAGACTCGCAGCTCCTCCAGCGTCAGGCCTCGGTCTCCGTCTCTGTCACAGTACTGAGAAAACTTCTTTGCACATCGTCGCGGCTTCAGCCTCCGCCTCAGGAACTGACGGAGAGGTCGAGCCTCACGCTCACTAAGAACCCCGCTGGAGTCCAAGTCCAGCTGAGAGAAGTGCCACCACAGTGCCTCTTCTGGTCTGAAGGAATCCACGGCAGCAGGAGAAACAACGGCCTGAGTCCACGAGGAGGAAGAGGAGGGAGTGGTGGAGGAGGGATGGCTGGAGGGAGGAGTGTTGAAAGCTCTTTTGGAAAGATAGGAGACAAAGATATATGAGAATGAGGTGTGAATGCAGAGTCCATGTGTTATTGCACCTCCAGATCAGTGATGAACAGAAATAAACTAGCTCGCAGGAAACGAGTTTAAATGTTCCAAACACACTTTTACTTCATATCCATTTTCAAAAGATGTCCTGGTGGCTCCTGTGTAACAGAACCAGAACTTTTCAGCCTCCATCCAAATCTGTTTTGGATGCTTGGGTGTTGGTACAATAATTGTCCAGAACCATTTTGAAACATTTATATTACAGTGTGGGAGGAAAAGGGCCAAGGTTCCCTGATCTAGGCTGTTTTTCACACCTACAGTTTTAGTTGTTTAGTTCTGATTCAGCTAAAAAAAACATACAAATTTGGATATTTCCTTATGTCCTTTGGACCATTTCATGTTCACACTGCTGTACTCTGAGGTGGCCAAAATCACACAAAAGTGCAGGGATGTCCTCACTCTACTACGTCACAGCCAGCATTGCTATGACTACCAGTCACGCTCTGTATTTTGGAAAAAAAGCTAGCAGGCTAAGCTAACAACTAATGGCCCTTTTCCATTAGCCCTACTCTACTTGGCTCGGCTTTCCCCGACTCTACCCGGCTCTACTCTACTCGCTTTGGTCTGCTTTTCCACCAGCCCGGTCCCCTACACAGCGGGGGCGGGGTTGCCGTGAAACAGCTGGGCGACACTGCGTTCATGTCATTTTGAGCGCCACACAACAACCAAAACAATGGAGGACTTGGAGGCAATAGTGTACTTGCTGCTCGGTCTGTGGCTTTTTGTTACAAAGAGGAAAGCAGAAGAAGGCTGCAGGCGGTGAGAAGAAATACCCTTGAGAAGTACAGGAGAGTTTTGGAAGCTATACAACAGTTTGAAGCCGAGGACGAGAGCAATCGGGCTGCGAAGAAAAGACGTATGAGGGTAAGCTAATGGAAGCTACCGCTAGCTTGTTAGCTAGCTAGTAATGATAAAGTCCTGTGTTTAACATTGTGACGGCAGCAAGTTATTGCCATAAAGTAACAAAGCGTATGTACTGCAGTCCTGTTTTGGGCATCACGCTCATGACCCATCGGTGACGACATTCTCTGACCAATCAGTAGCCGGCAGTCGGTCGACGTCACCTTTTTAGTATCAACTCAGCTCGCTTAGAACCAGAGCAGAGTAGGTACTAAAACTGGTTTGTTTTAGGAGGTACTGTGCCGGTGGAAACGCAACACAAACCGGGTAGAGCGGAGTAGAGTAGAGTAGAGTAGAGTAGGGCTAAGGCGGGCTGGTGGAAAAGGGCCATAAGTGAGCCATTTAATAGAGGAGGTCAAATATCTTTGAAAGGATCATTCTGATGAATGGATTTATCAATGTTTGACAAAACCTACGAAATGAATGTAAACATACTCAGTGTACCAAGAAGAGAGACACCATATACAGATCCAGCGGCTTCAATCGTCCCCTCCCTGCCAACTGCCTGCCAACTTCTAGCCAGTTAACAGCCAACTTCCAGCTGCCAGAAGTCCCTGGGGGTGACCCTTAATTTAACAGAAAGCATCTGCAGGGTGTCTCCATGAGATGACTCTTCTCACACAGAAACCCAAAGCCTCAACTCTGTCCCTGGTTGTTTAAGTAAAGCAAACTCGACACCACAAATTGAAACATGGCCTGAAAAGTTGGACTGACAGGGTGCACAGGCCCCATCACGAGCCTACCATGGACCAGCAAGACCCCATCAGGTACAGTGGGGACGTTTAAGTGGCTTCATCTGTATCAGTGGTCATCAAATGGTGTGGCGGGGCACACTGGGGTGCCTTGAGGAAAGTCCAGGTCTACCATGAATAACTCTTTAGTTTTCTTATGCAGCTGCAAATTCAGTAACTTGCACAAATCTTTATAAAACCTTCAAGGGGATGTCTTTTGCATTTAATAGAGACAGGAGGAGGGAAAGCTACTTTATTTTTCTTCCAATTAGAAGCTCTCTAGATTTTTTTTTTAAAGTGGCCTGGCAAGTTTAAATGTGTGTTGATGAGTTTTTGAAAATTCACAATATTTTTAACGCATTGTCACATATTTTTTGGTTAAATATTGCAAAAGAAAAACAGCTTTCCATCTGATTACAGAAGGCATGGACATGAAAAAACTTTTACATACCACTAAGATACTGTGACACATGTTGAAGGGACTATTTTGCATTTTTATGAGTACAGCATGCTTTGAGATTCAGGCCTGATTTTGGATGTGCCGTGGGTAAAAATGTTCAAAAAGCTCTGCCGTGTATCATGGTAACTCATTGCACTGTTAATGAGTGTCTGCAGAGAAACTGTCAGCGATGCATGAAAGTAGAGAGCAGCTTTAAAAGGATAAATTCTCCTGCTTCAACAAGCTGGAGAAATTTCTGTGAACTAAACCAGTGCTTTAATCTGTTCGTGTTGTTGAGTCCTGAGATGATCTGCTGTAGGGACGGTCAGTCATGTTCACATGTTGATATTTTCATGTATGATGTGCCTGAGCACAGAGAGTGACTCTGAGGGATCAGAACATTATTAAGTTCTACTTATTTAAATCAGCCTGTTAGCAGTAATTCAGGTATTATTACTGCTGCTGATACTGCTGCAGCAGCGCGATGAGTTCACTCGTCACCCTGTTTGTGTTACTTGTGTCATCACTGCAAAAACACTGCTGCAGTGACCGACTGGAAGCAAGCCGAGACCACCTCTTTTAGGCGAGCTTGGAGTGGCTGTTTGTATGGAAATGGATTGATTCTTGTGTTCACATATGTTCAAACAAACCCTTAATGATCTAGGTGTGAATACTACCTAACAGAGTAAAGGGGAGGAATGTGAAATGTGCCTTTCTACATAAATAAGAACATCTTTCAGGTCAATCTGAACTCTACTTGAACGAAGGGATGCAAGAGTCATGGAGATAAAGCACTGGCATCTAAATCTGAGTCTTTAAAGCGTTAACATCAGTGTTAGCATCAGCAGTTTAAAGGTGAGATTGTTTACAGCTGAGCAGCTTCATCGACGACCTGTCCCCGTCCTCAGTCTGCTGTCATCACGTCTCCATTTCTCCTGACAAAGTGTTTCTGAACATTCACACCTTCAATGTAACAACAACACTTTCTCCACAAAGCCATAAATATCACATTTCAGGAGGACACGACAGGGCGATGAAAACTTTCATCACTACAGTGGCTCCAGGGTTTCTTATCGGGCTTCGATTTGTTTCTGAGAGAAAAACACAAACAAAGCTGCAGCTGATGAGGGAGCCAGAAGATATCAGGAGGGAGAATGATGATGGAAATGAAACATGGACACAAGTGAGAGACATATAACGTACTAGGGCTGGGCAATGTATCAAGAAAATTAAAGATCTATGGAGATAGAGACATGGATGCTGACCTAAAACAGATGGAGGAATGAGGTAAACACTGAAAGTCAGAAAAACAGAAAGAGGTAACGGGTGGAGTCTGTTCGGTTCTTCAGGATCTGGATCAGGTCTGTGCTCACTGAGGGATGAAACTGGTTTCATTTGACTGTTTAAGCAGCTTCACAGAGCGAGGGCAAACCAAAGGAAACTCTGGATGGAACATGAGGAAGCACTCGTTCAACAAGGAGAGCTGATAAAAATGTCTTCATGACTTTTAGACCTGTTCACTTCATCCTACAAGTCGTGTCCTGGATGTACGATTGTTAATGAGCCTGACCTCTGACTTTCAGAGTAGAAAAAGAAACATTTTTGTGTATTTCCCTGAAAGCATTCATGCATTCATCTGTGTGTTTGCTGAAGCTTTGTGGGTTGAATTCTGTATTATTCTTGCTTGATGTTTGACTTCAGTTGCTCAACAGTCGGGGTCTCCATGGTCCTTTTCCTCTTTGTGTGGACTCAGACCACAGCAGACTTTTCCACTTTGCCTCAGTCCATCTCAGATGAGCTCGGCCCAGAGAAGCCGGCTGTGTTTCTGGGTGTTCTTGATATTTGGTTTTGTCTTTGCATGGTAGAGTTTGACCTTGTAGATGTAGAGATTGTTAAGAATAATTTGATCTTTGTATATATTGTATATAGTGTTCTCATGTATTTGAACATCTCCATCCTGATGCTTGTATAACTTTTCTTCAGCAACTGCATTCTTTCACACACACAGACACGACACAATCTTGCACAGATCATTCCTTACTCCTTCTTATCACCCTTAATCACGACTCAGTGTATCTTCGAGACCAGCTTGAACTGGCACAAGAAGAGGATCAGAGCCTGAGTCAAGGACACTCCACTTCTCCCCCCTTTCACTCCCTCTTACATGATACACACACACATCCCTATAAAGAGAGAAGACTTTTGTATTAGCTTCAGATCAACATCTCAGACTGCTTGACACTCTGACATTCTCCTTGCTGCAAGAAAAACTTCGCTTGATTGCATCCAGCTGTTCTCTGCATCTTTATTCTGAATTATGTCAGGTGTTGGTAAGAACCATTAAAGGCGCCACTGAGCAATCTTAGGACTGTGAAGGAAAAATCCTGACAGAGATGAACTGTGTTAACTGACGATGGTTTTCTGAAGTGCTCCTGAGCCCACGTGCTGATATCCTTCACAGAATCATGGTGGTTTTTAATGCAGTGCTGCCTGATGGATTGAAGGTCACAGGCATTCAGAGTTGGAGTTCAGTCTTGCTGCATACATGCAGAGATTTCTCCAGATTATCTGAATCTTCTGAAGATATTATGGACTGTAGATGTTGAAATCCCTAAAATCTTTGAAATTCTATGTTGAGAAACATTCTTCTTAAACTCTTGGACTTCATGCTCGCACAGATGTTAACAAAGTGATAACCCTCACCCCATTCTGCCTGTGAATGACTGTGATTTTTGGGAACGCACCTTTCTTATCAAACCATAACACTCACCTGTTTACAATAACCTGTTCATCTGTGTAAGGTCCCGAACAGGCACTCCTCAACTTTCCTTTTGTTGGAACATGTTGCAGGCATCAGATTGAAAATGAGTTTATCAGTTTGAGCATTAAGTATCTTGTCTTTGTAGTGTATTCAAGTAAATCCTGTCCCAGCTTCAGTGGAATTGGGGTTTGTATTTATTTTAATAACTTACCTGTTTGGACTCAGACTCCCAGCATGCTCTGCTTCCAGCTGTAGGGCCCTGACCAGACTCTGCAGGAACTGTTTCTTACGAGGTCCGGGACAACCTGCAGGACCAGAATCAGACAACAGCACAGCGGTGAGGAGACAAAAATATGTTTAAATAAACAGGATTATTATGCAACGTACGGTTAGTTTACAAGCTTTATACAAACTCCTGTCTGGGTCAGGTCTTTTAAATGGAGTTGTAATAAATTTTGACCTTGATTTAGTTAACATATATTGTTAACAGGTGTGCTTGGGTCATTGGTAGGGGCAACTTAAAAGGTTAGTAAGGTATTTTTTAAGTTAGTTGTGCGGGTTCTGTTTTGCGTAATTGTCGAAGTTTTACGAAAAAAATGCCACAAAAGAATTACTGATCAAAAGTACAACTGGGCAAATAATGTCAGCGCTTTAATTTTCATTCAGGAAGTCTCTGTTTGGCACTATTATATGATGCAGGAAATGTCTCTGTGTTCTTCCATCTGTGTGCATTGATCCCATTGAGTCTCATTCTGAAGAATTTCTTCCTCTGTGTCTACTCCAGGTCATAAAGGCAACTCTGTCCATCCACAGTAAAAGGAACATCATCATCACTTTAGTCAAAATTCGTCACACTGGGTTCAGTATTAGTTTCCTCTGCTGTTGTGTCTTCTTGAGTCCATAGAGAGAAACAGTAGATCAGCAAAATCAATGCACACAGGCAGAAGAACACACAGCCTTTAGCTGGATGATAAAATAGTGCCAGACCTTCAAGAGGAAAAAATTAAAGCACTTGAATGTTTTTGCTCACTTTGTACATTCAACTCAACCTAGTTTCATGGCTCGGTTTTACACAAAACTCAAACAATTACGCAAATCGACCGTACCCACCAACACGATGAACTGTTCTGGTCATCTGGACTTTTTCTCCTTGAAGGTGCAGCACTGCTGGGAGCCCTTTCAGCCACTTCACTGACTATTGGGAAGTACCTGATACAACCCAAGTGCAAAAAAACTGAAAGATATCCATTTAAAATATCTACATTGTAATCCAGGATATTTTAAAATATTCGCTGACATTGTGCAATAGGGCAGTTTTTCACATTTTAGTTGATGGAGGTAGAGCCTTTAAGGAGGCTTGTGTTCTCTGAGCACCTCTAGTTTTAATGTCTGTCTGATTATTCAACAGAAACTCTCACCTGGAAGAGGTTTTTCCCTGAGCCTCCTGTCTGTTGGCGTCTCTCCTGCTCCAGTGCAATCTGGGATACGATTTCTTCAAAGAAACAATGAGAGAGAAACTGACCAGTTAACATTCATGCACTTATAGTCTGAACCATAAACAATGTATGTGAGAAATTAAAAGACAGTCTGCTTGTAAATACTTTGATGGTAAAACTGAGGAAAGACAACTGAGTGGTGTGGCCAGCCAAAAACCCCCCATTATTAAGCCACAAGTTATAACTTTTAATTTATGATCTTATTAGTTCAAAGAGCAGATAGAAATCAAATCAAGAGAAATAATGTAAAATTAATAAACAATGATTCAAGTTTCCACAAGGACATTTCCCTAAATTTAAGGACTTTATATCATAGACATATAACTCAGAACTGGCTGCAAGGGTACAAATATCTTATGAATGCATAACTGGTCGTCAGTAAGAAGACTACCACCACGAAATGGTTTCTACCAGAGCGCCTCACAGAAATCTACAAAATGAAGCAGCTTGAATAGGAATATGTCAATGCTTGAATATGACAATTCATTATTGTAACAAAGGACCCAAAAACAAATAAACCACAAATATATATATATATATATATATATATATAATTTTATATAATTTTTCTTTATATATATATCTATATATATGTATATATATATATATATATATATATATATATATATATATATATATATATATATATATGATTAAAGATGCTTAAAAGTCTTGAAAACTCTCTCCAGAAACTTAATATAATACAACTTTAATATAACTAAGTGCAAACAAAGTATACAGCAAACTGCAGGTCTCCCCTGATATATAAAAAATACTTTTTAATCAACTGTAAGGGCTGCTGGTGTTTATTCAGCCCGTCAGCAGAGAGAATTAAAAACACGACAAGGCCTCTCGAGGTTTCCACAGTAAGTGAAGCAGAGAAAACCTCCACATGAAAACATCCACCAGTTTCCTCTCAGGAGTTTGTTCAGCTGATAAAAAACCTCCCGAGAACAAAACCGACTCTGATTTGTTCTCCGTGTTTCCTCAAAGGGAAATCACCAGGGACCTGAGACTGTAATTGATGTAAAATTGGATGATCAGGATCAAATGCTTCTGTTTCTGTTTTATACGAGGCTCAGAGACGATGAAGAGAGCGGCAGAGTGAAGAAAATGAAAATCAAAACAATGAAAAGAGGAGAGAAAGTGGCACAGACAGAGTCAAAAGGAAAATTAATGACACAGGCTCACTGATTGATTGATTGATTGATTGATTGATAGACTGATAGATTGATTGATTGATTGATTGATTGATTGATTGATTACCTTGCAGAGGTGCCTGGTAGAGGTCTGCCGCTGTCCACCCGCACACACCAACAGTAACCTGTGGCTGTGTGACACTGTGCTGGGCTGTAGCGTCCGTCTGCAGTGCATTCTGGGATAAAACGCTCTTCCTCCTGCCAGACTGAGCGAATCTGTGAGAGCAGCAACGCTCGCTCACGCTCACACGTCTGAGGACTGTCTGCAGAGACAAACACGTACGAAACACTCAGTATGACTTTATTAATAAAGAGCATCTGATTTAACTGAAAAAGGAAGAATGTTCAAGGTCTCATTTTGCCTCTTTCATCAAGTCTTCACTGGTCCAGGACGTGCCAAGAACATTTTTATGAAGCTACTTGTCATAAATTCTCCTGGATATTTAACAAATAACAAACCCCCCTGTTTCAGCCCTGCACAGAACTGTCTGTTTTGTTCTCTTTAGCCTTAAATGCTGTTTCTGAACACATCCCCTCACAGGAGCTGGTTCATTGAATATTTCATCTGGACCTGGAGACCTTCTTGAGTTATTACCAAAAACATGGGAAAACTGCCCAAACTTGCAACGTTAACAAATACGTCAAAGAATTCCTGGATCTGCATCCAGATTCAGATCACCACCTAAGTCCAATCACTCTTTCCTTGTGCCATGACCAACGTTCCCTGAAAATGTCATCAAAATCTGTTCACGATTTTTCGACTTATCTTGCTAACAGACAAACAAACAGCAACAAACACTTGGCCTCCGCCGACAGAGAGGACACAAACACACCAGTTCAGCTGGGCGACAAATAAAGTCCACATGCTGAGATTAATAAAGGACAATTTTCTGTGCCTGTGACTGTTTGGTCACTTCAGACGTACCTAACAATAAGCATAAAAAGTATCAAGCTAAAAACTTCAGCCATTTATTTAATAGTGCTGTCAGAGTCATCATGAATAAGAGACTCTGTTAAAGTAGGGTTAGAGCATTAGCCAGAGGCTGTCAATTATATTCATACAAGCCTTTTTTCAAAGAAACTGTGGGGTCAAATTCAATATTAATTAAAAAAAATGCGAATATTTTGCTTTTTTAAAAAAATTACTGCAAGTTATCTTGTCATATTGGCATCAAAGTACATTTGAATAATTTATATTTTTCTCATGCAGCTGTAATTTCTGCACATTATTCCTTATTCATGGAGGCAGCAGGTTCATGACTCTTACCTGTCGGTCGTCTAATGGAGCGGTTTGCTTTGGGGTCAGAGTTCATGAGGATGGTCACCCAGAACGGAGGAGCTGTCAGCTCTGCAGAAGAAAAACAAAGGGACAGTAGTATTCATTATCATAGATGGTGCGTAAGAAGCTCTTAATTTGAGTGATTTAAGCTTAAAAATAACTTTATCTTCATAATGCTAAAACTTAAAGAGCATCAAGCTTATAGACAACACCAAGCTGACATCACTTACCTGAGCATGTCATAAACAAACCAAATCTTAATGACTAAAAAGGCCACATATTTAAACCTGCAGAATGTAAAGTTTGAAAATGTGTATTTTTTTATTTTTGTACTAAAATAACTCATATATAAATATATATTTTACTAAAGGGATACACCTTTTTTATTGTTTTGGTGTCTTGCCTCACTCTCCAGTCCATGACAAGCAGATAGACACCATTCTTTCGACTGTAACTGCAACTGTAACTTTCGACTGCAGTAACAAGGAAGAGACAGGCTTTGTTTTGTTGAACTACTTACAAACACATCTGTGATGGTTTGTGCATGCACCCTGCGGTTTAGTTTCGTAAGTATTTATTTCAAAAATTACATAAAGTGCTAATCTTAGTCTAAAAATAGATAATGTAACATAACGCGGTAAAAAAAAACGAGTCACAACAAGCACACAGGACCATTTGGAGTTGCTGAAGTGTTTATCTGATGACTGTAGGCAGAGGCTGGCTAACGCTACCCATTGACTCCCAATGTTTGAGCTAAGCTAATCAGCAGTGAGTGATCTCTGCCCATCTCTTCCTTGTTACTGCACACACAGTCGAAAGAATGGTATCTATCTGCTTGTCATGGACTCAGGATAAAGGCAAGACACGAAAACAAAAAAAAATGTTGGTGTATCCCTTTAAATGCTGGTATGGTGCTGAGATGTGCGCATCACTAAAGAGCATGTGTGAGTCATATTATCCTTTCTATCCACTTTACTTCTACAACAAAGGATCACTTTGGAGAGCGTTCAGTCGTTCACCTGCAGACTTTCTGGGAGCAGGCGTTGGCCCGGGTTCATCCCCATCATCTGGAACATTAAAAAGAGTGAAAACAAAGTGAGGGAGGCAGAAATGTGTCATGACGGAGGGAGTGTGAAGAGCGTGAAGAACCAGAGGAGAAAAGAGTGAAAATTAAACATAGAGACATTTTTGAGTCTTGGCGTGTGGAGCGCTGTGTGCAGGTCCTGCAGGTGTTTCTGACTCAGAAACAAACCGTGTCGTGCCAGGAAAAAAGAGAAAATGTGAAAAACAGAACAAAGTTTTCAGTGGATGTAAAGCACGAGTATTTGAGGTCTTCTCACCTTTAATGGGAGCTGGATCTCCATCTGTGGCCTGAGCCAACCTGGTGATGTGCTCTGTTTGGGATGAAATATAAAGACAGTTCAATGCAGATTTAATAATTAAGGCACAATATGTAGAAAGATCATCAGTCATGTTCAAGCAAAGGCTTCCAAAAGCAAAATAGGTAACGTTTAAAGTGCACACAGGTTAAAAACCAACAGCTGTCTGTCAGCAGGGCTGTTTTATCCTCTATCATCTGAATGTCTGCTGTGGTGCAGCATCATCTGAACATAAAATAAATATAATCTGACCGGTGCAGTTGGGGATCAGATGGAGCACCGAGGTCCCGCTCACTGGTTTGCCGTCGGCCGTGGAGCACCAGCAGTATCCGGTCTGATTGTGACACTGAACCGGCAGGAAGTGGCCGTCGGGGTGACACTCAGGAACAAAGATGGCCGCTGCTGGGCTGACATGACCACCGCTGCTGCTGCTGTGAGAGCTGACCTCCAGAGCCTGAGCCCGAGCCTGCTGACACTTGGACTGACCTGGATCTGTGAACAAAGGACAATGAAGACATCAGTGTCCACACTGCACTCACTGATGGGACAGTGTGTGTCTCTGTAGCTGTATTAATAAAATAAACTATTCTCGTTTTATTACCTCTTCCAAGGAGGTTATGTTTTTGTCTGTTTGTGAGCAAGATTACGCAAAACCTACTGGACAGATTTTGCTGAAATTTTCAGGAGATGTTGGTAATGGTCCAACTTAAAGATGATTAGATTTTGGTGGTGATCCAGATAACCACCATTAGCGAAAATTGTCTTTTCTCAATTACTGTGTAACTAATAATGATATCAACATGATTTTGAGTGCTGGGTGTGGGTTTTCAGGGTCATGGATCATATTACGATGGTACCTTTATCAAGGAACTATTGCTTAAAGATGCAACAGCACTATGTGAGCTACCTTGGCAGAAGTTTGCACTCTCCAAGTGCATTGATTATTTCAATGTGATCTAAATCTTTCAAAAACTTAAAACAACCTTTATTTGAACTTTGGCAATAGATCTTTTTATTGAAATAGTCAATTTCCACAAGTCCAGATGCAGAAATGGTAAGACTAAGGCGAGTGTAGGATCTTTTGGGTTTGATGAAGCTGTTATTCAAAGGAAAATGGTATTTCTTTTTCAAGACATTTGTTTTTATCTTGAAAATCCTAATTTGTGTTTTCAGTAAATTGACCTCTAAGGCCCAGCTCTGACAGACTTGTTCCAGGATGTTAGGGTTTTGTTGGAGACCTTCTCTTGTTTGTGATAAGAGAATCAGATCGTCTGCATAAAGCAGAAATCTGACGTGTTTGTCACAGAGATTGAGGCTTGGAGCTGATGAATGCTCCAAGCCTCATATTAAATAAAGTGGGACTCAAACAGCATCCCTGCTTCACACCACGTTGTTGAGTGAAACAACAGTCCTCTGATTGATGATTTTTACTGCACACTGGTTATTCTCATACAAACATTTAATAATGTCAAATTCCTTCATGCAGTTTACTGTCCTCTGCTTTGGCATGCACATTCAACTGTGTCTAAAGATCTCAACCTATTTCTCTGAACAGGACAGAAAGACAACCCCTATTTCTTCAGTGATAAAGTGTTAAAGCCAGCCAACTGCTCCAGATCTTCAAAAATGATCTCATTATTTAGAGAAAACTAACACTGCTATGCTAAAATACAACTAATAGTCTTGTTTTTAGGAAAACAACTGAACTGTATTTATTGTCAAAAGAAGGTAAAATAAATGTGTTTGTCCACATGGGCTTTTCACTAACTTTAAAAATTAAATCACTTTGTTGAAAGAGATCACAAGAAATCATTGCAAACATGTTTTGTCTGTCCTGTAGTGACACTGAAGGTCTCCTAATCTCAGTGTCATCAGAGATCATTTTTCCTTCACTATAATCCCAAAAATATTAACCCCTCTGAACATTATTACTTACAACTATTGTGCTTTTTTGGAAGCTCTCAAGAAGTTTTATATGCAAAACAATACGTATCACCTAAGTGTTGCTGCCACACCCTGAGGAAGACTGAAGCAGCCACATTAACACTTCACCACGAGTCAGCGGTGAGGCTGTGTGTACGCAGGTGTGTACCTGAGCAGTGTGAGCGAGGAGCCATCCGGAGCTGCGTGTTGATGCACTGAGCTCTCTGAAAGGAGCACACAGACTTATACAGCCGGCCGTTGCTCCCACACACGGCTCTGTGACGCCCCCTCTGGCAGTCCAGGACACAACCACGAGGCCACATGTTCTCTGTGATCAGGAAGGGCTGCAGGCACACAAACAGGTAGAAAGAAATCAGCCTCTAAAAAACTGAGACATCTTTGACATACCTGCTTCTTTTTGTATTTGTGTACATAAAACTTTTCTTTTCTTCTGGTTTTTCGCTGCTTCCGCCATGATAACAACTCTACATGTAGCTTTCTTCTTCTTCTTGTTTAACGGTGGGTGGCATCCAGCATTAGAGGAGCATTACTGCCACCCACTATGCAGGAGTGTGAGCCAGAGGTCCGTATTTTACATGAGGAAAATAAGTACATATTTACTTTGAACTAAATTCTGTTCATTAAATCTGTTTATTTACTTTAAACTAAATTCTGTTCATTAAATCTGTTTTAAAAATTCATAAACTGCTTTATATTCTTTTCTCAACGTTTAGCTTTCAGTATGCCGTAAAGCAGTCAAAGCAAGTAAAAATTTGTAGTTTTTTAATGTGGAAGTGTTCCTATCATCCACATCGAAGTTACATTGTGCCAGTGTAGGCGTTACAGACCCCCTCAGACCGTGACAGAGGTGTCATTCAACCTGTTGTGAGGTGATGTATCAACACAATGACTCAAGAAATATTATGTTAGGGTGGAAAACACTACATAGTGTTGGTTTAAGGATAAACTATCACTGGAGGTCATAAATAAGGTATAGTTATAGGACCTCATGTTCACTTCTTGATTTTAATATCTCAAGAACACTCAAGGATGTTTTTCAAACTTTGCATACAAGCCCCTCTGACTGAATAAATTTGGAAGGTAGAGGGTCAAGGTAACTGTGATCTTACATTGTGTTACAAAACATGCACTAACGCCATTACAGTTAGAAGAAAAACAAACACAGCTCTTCTTCTTGACCCAACGCTTTTACTAACGCCCACTTGTACCAGAACAACTCTCCCAAACAATGCAGGTGTGAAAACGACCAAAGTTTACTCATACTTTTTGCTGTGACCCTCATTTTATTCATTTATCTTTATTTCAGTTTCGACAAAAGTCACTGCATTGACCAAACTCTGCCTCTCTCCCCCGCACACACCGGACAGAGGTGTGTCCATCAAACCTCTGACAGAGTTTGTCTCAGAGCAGCAATAAAGCTGTCCAAAGACGGCAGGTGCAGAGAGCAGATACACAGAAACTCATTTACAGCCTCTGTTCAGCTGTCTGTCTGCGAGGGATAAATTAGCTGCTGTGAGTCAAACTTTTAATGTCAGGCCAGAAAACTGCACTGAGAGCAGAAAGAAGAGAGAGAGTGTGACAAAAGTATGAGACGGTGAAAGTCGTCGGAGTCAATACATCTGACAAACATGCAAACATCTCAGGACGTCTGAACAACAGAGACTGTGAGAAGGTCAGAGTCTTCTTATTAATGACAGTTTGTGTAATCGAGTGGATGAACTTTGCTAATTGAGGTGAAGACGGATGTTTCTCTTCTGCAAACAAACAACATCTCAGAGAGAGGAGGAGATGAGCTGAGGTGAAGGGAGAGCAGGAAGAAGAGAGGGACAAGGAGGAGGACTGATGAAAAAAGTGAAGGACGAGGGGGAGAAATAAGGAGTTACGGGGATGAGGAGGGACAAGGTGCAGACCAGTTCTGGGGTCTGAGCAGGTCTCTAGTAAAAACTCATAAAGAGTCTAAATATGTTCAAATAAGTGCCGAACTTTCTAACTGGCCAATAAAAACATGAACTCTCAGACTGAGCCAACAAACTTTTATAACTCACACCGCTGTTTCCTCTTTTATGACCTAACCATCTTATAAATATTACAGGCAGCTAAACTTATTCAAACATAAAATCTGAACATTTCTATGAATGTGATGTGATAAAGCTTCGAGGATTATTGGCCTCTCGCAGCTGCCGCAGAGTTTTGTTGGCTGGAAGCACAGGTGGCTTTATAACAAGGTACAAACTGCAGGTTTCAGGCCACTAAGTGTGCAGTGAGAGTCAGTTTGTGTAAAATTAAGCCACACTTTTAACCCCCTTCAGTCTCCTGTCAGCCATCATCACATCTTCTGTGCTCTTGTTTTTGCTGACTGACTCTACCTGAGGGAACATCCTTGATTTGCTAGGTAAGCAGAACAGAGGAAAGAACTGATGAGGGAACAGTTAAGCATAAAGACAAATGAGGATTTTCTTTAGGTCTTTGTTATCGATTCTTAACTGGAATTGGTTTTTAATTCCCATCCTTAGTTATTAGCAAAAATGTTGCAAACTGCCCTCTCTCGCAACGTCAACAAATCCTTTAAAAATTCCCTGGATCCACATCTGGGTTTAACCTGACACACCAGATGGACCTCAGTATGTTTCACTAGTCCATCTGGGAAAGAGCCCATAGAAAGTGTTTGTGAATGGGCAGAACCTTCCAGAAGCAGAACTGACAGGTGATTGGATGATCATTCTGTCAATCACAGACATTACGGGCCAAACAGATGATGTAGTAGGTGGGCACTGCTGCACTATCTGATCGGTGGGAGTGGGGCACGAATATCCTTTTCATAGAGAAGTTTGTGGTGTTCTTTATTTTCATTTAATAAAGAAAAGCAGTCCAGATTTGATAAAACTGCTACTGAAGCTGTTAGCATCTATGCTAATCTCTGTAAAAGAAGCTACTTCCTGCTGTTGGACTCACCAGTAAATTTGGCAAGCAGGTTTTTGGTCTGTGGGGGGAAGCTGGAGTACCCGAAGAGAACAAACATATGCACGCGGAGAACATGCAAACTCCACACAGAAACTCCCCTGCCCGATCCGGGGACTGAACCGGGACTGCTGCACTACCATGCCAGATCCAGCTGCACTACAATGTTAATCTGGGTTCAGACCACCACCAATTGAATCACTTCTTCCTTGTGGCATGACCAACAATCCCTGAAAATGTCAGGAAGTGTTGGTCATGGCACAATAAAACCGCAGCAGGATGAGGGGTAGTTTGGAGTTTCCAGTGTTGGACAGACTGGATTTTTGTTTAAAATGTTAAAACAATTACAGGCAGTGTGTCCAGGCCTGTAAAACCTCTGCCATGCCACAAGAGTGTGAAAGAGTAAAAGAGAGAGAGGAGGCAGGAAGTGAGTGTGGAGGAGAGAAAGTGAGAACAAGTCCCCACTGTCTCCTCGTGCCTCGCACCTTCCAGATACCACCGAGCTCTCTCTTTAAAAACAGAATCTCATCTCCAGAGCTTTGTGAACCTCGGTCTGAACAGAGAGGCTGGACCTGCTGAAAGGTGTGTTGACACCAGGAGAGATTTAAAGTCTGAACTAACTGCCTGTGCTGTTGAACACCAGCTGAATCAGGCACTCATGAACGCTGCTTTTTTCTCTCTCTGCCATTAATCAGAAAAATTTACTCTCAGCAGAGCATGAACACAAACACAGGGACGACGATGATGACATGTTTAATGTGTCAGGTGATTTAGACGTGTGCACAAACATCCCCGTCACACACTGATGACATGGACGATGATTGATGACAGACACACAAACACTTACTCCTCTAATAAACATTCCTGCAGGTAAATACTGAGACTTCATTTATATGAGTCTTCAGTCTGTAAGTTCTGCGTCATTTAGCTTGTTAAATAAAAACAACATGCACTTGTCATTAACGGCTGATGTTTCCAAAACAAACAGCTTGGTTAACATGCAAAGAGATTCATATTTATGACATATTTTAGTGGTAAACATTTTTATTTCTACTGTAATGTTGAACATTTTCAATTCACTAAAGAAACTAAGAGCCTAGGAAGAAGATCTGCAACTCGAAATATCAGAAGAACAGTGGGAAAAAGCCTGTGAAGAAATTCCAACTAAATCATTAAATTCACGTCTTAAATTGATTCATTATAAGCGATTAATGCGATGTACCTCACACCAGTGGAAGTAAACAGATATAAAAACATACCAGATACATGCACAAAATGTATAGGAAGCAAAGGAACCATATTTCATTGTTTATGGCAATGCATGGAAATTTGAGTGTTTTAGAAAGAGGTGAGAACAACTGAAAAAACAATTTCAAAACAAACTGCAGTGAATCCTAAACTGTTTCAGTTTGGTCTATATCCAGAAAAACACAATGTCAGAAAGAGTGAGAGGATATTCATAGACCTCGGAATGTATTGCACTACTGTGGAAAAAGACTAAAAGACCAGATGTGACTCGATGGTTGAGACAGAACAAACCTTCCACTCGAAAAAAGTCACAGATATACTTAAATCGAAAAAACTAAAGCTTGAAAAGATATGGAAACCTTTCATTGTTTATGTCAAAATCTTAAACATAACGCTTGACGAAGACGAAAGATGATTGCTGACCATGTAGTTACCATGTCTCTGTAGAATTTGATGTTTTGTTTCAATATGCACCAGGGCTGGGTATTTCATGCGATACGCGTATCCCAATACTGAGGCTACGATTCGATACCTATTTCATTAAGCATAAATTATGGACATTTGTTATGCCTTTATCAGAATTCCTGAAAACTTTAAATTTGTTTTTTTTTTCATTGCAAAAAGAGGAAGATTGTTCTACAACTCAAGTAGACACTTACATTTAGGTCCTCAAAGATTTCAGACCTAAGTTAAAATTTTGAACATGTGCTTCATTCATGAATGAAGTTTGGCTTCGACTTTAAACTGATAACTGTTAACATTACCCAAAGTGTACCAACAACAGCTGTCACAGCATTTGAGACTGCATTGATTCTGTAGAATCTGTATCGATGCGCGTATCAGCAAAGAGTGCATGACGATATTTTGCCGTATCGATATTTTGAGCACAGGCCTAATATGCTCAATAGGGCTGCTAAGATTAGTCGACTAGTCCTGATGATGATGTCGACAATCAAAATTGTTGGTGACTAACTTAATAATCGGCGTCGTCGTCTGTTGTTTTTTTTCTTTAGCTTTGTTTTTTCTCTCAAAACTGCCGCTGTACCTTCCGTTGTCTTGTCTGCCTTTCTGTCCTTGACGCACATGTGCAGTAGTGGTAATCGGGGTCAGCCGTGATGTCACCAGAAGTGTTATGACCAAACAGTATCATGGCTAGCTGGCAACGGAGCTCGAAAGTTTGGGGGTGTTTTACCAAAACAAAAGAGAAGAATGTGCAATGCAAAATCTGCCACGCAGAACTTGCCTTGCATGGCAGTACGACAGGGATGCATAAGCATCTGAAAAGGAAGCACGTGGTGGCTGATTCACTGTCTGACGTAGAGGGACAGTCATCTCGGTAGGCTAATTGGCTAGTTAGCTGCTAACATTAGCGTCAACAGTGAGCTTCTTACTTATAGCTGTAAATGTTAACATTAATGATGAGGATTTCATTAGCCTTAGAACACATATGTTATGTGTTTGTTGTAACGTTATAACAGCTGCAAAGTTCTTTAAAATTTGAATGAACTACTTAATTGACTTTATTTTTAGTTAGCACATACCCTAAACACTTCAAGCTGGAAGCTAATGATGGTTATACAAGAGCAGCTACATGCTGGTGCGGTAAACTACAAAACATGCATGATCAGATTAGTCAACTAATCCCAAAAAAATAATCTGTGATTAGTCGACTATCAGAATAATCGCTTGTGGCAGCCCTAATGCACAATGTACCAGTTACATTCGCTAAGGACTCAGTTCTTGGTGAATATAACAATTAAGTCTTGGCTGGTCAGAGTATTGATGCAGCAAAACCACATTTTGTTGCAGTAGCGATAACAAACCAAGCACAGTTAGCAGCACAAATGTTGCTCAGTAGTCAGCCATAGCTGTTGTTGTTGTTGTTCTTAGGTGCCTGTGCAGTCTTTATCTGAAAGAGTACTGCGCCTGGCCGTGAGTCACCATTTTCTCTGACAACGCTGATTCCTGTTTAGATGGAGATAGGTATGAAAACGTTTTCAAAACTTTCACTCTGGACCATGGTTTCAAAAGTTTGGGGATTCAGGCGCTCTGGGCACCGTTCTCGTGTAAACAGAAGGCGTAAACACAATGAAAACTCTCCATTTTTGGTCATTTTCGTTGTCGTGTAAATGGCCCCAAAGTAAGGAGATTAAATAAAAGAGGAGAGGCCGAGCAAAATCAAGGGACAACTGGATGTGACAGGCCACAGTCTCCCAGTTCAGCGATGCATTTTCTGATTCACATACTGTTCCTTTAAGAATACTTCAGTGATTATTACGTCACCATACTCCTGTTTTTACTTCTGCCATCTCTGCACTGACACTGCTGTGCTCGTATCAGATTATTGACTGTTTCCATGATATCATATTTGGTCCCTTTTCTCCCTGTACCCACAGAGATATTTGTACAGCGTACGGTCCGAGCTTTAAAATAAATTACAGGATCACTGTGGCTCTTTTTCACGGGCCTCACCTTCTCTCTAACACACACCTGTCTGTTTCCCCTGAGGAGAAGCTTAAATATTTGCCTGGCAGCCGTGTGTGGGTTTATGGTTTGCTCTCTCTGGCTGGTGTTACTCCGCCGCTCTCCTGGGAGCTCGCACACGGGCACACACACACCTACACCACAGAGGAATTCTGACTCAAACATGAACATAAATCCCTCTATCCTGAAAATCAATATTATCTTTGGTGCTGCCAGAAAAACCAGAATAACACCGAGCGGCTCCACGGTGAGCTGTGTTGTGGAGTCAACAGTGAAGGAGCCAAAAGTGATTTAGCGCTGATATTTGGAGCTGCTCTGCTGGACCTGTTAGCGGCCTCGGTCTCTGAATAGGAGGCCAATTACTGGGATTTAAAACAGCACACGCCCCTTACCACTTACAGGGTGAGGGGGTGTTTTTGTTCTCCAGGCTGGGTAACACTTGAAGGTGTCGTCTGGTGCTGACATTAAACTCTTTGTCCTCTTTCTCCTGTAAAGTTTGTGCAGCTGTAGACGGAGCTCAGAGTAAAGAAGCTGACTCGGGCTTTTACTCCATAGAATTTGTTTGGCTCAGAGCTGAAGCAGAGCTGCTCAAAACACTGATCGGCTTTTCTACTTTCCTCACAGGAGGTCTTGGTGTAAATGACCTTATGCTAATCATTTTGGAAGTGGACTAACTTAATGAAACCCCCTTTAAGATACTATTTTCTTACAACTGTTCTTTAATAAAGAATAAAATAATTATATCAGAAATGATAAGTAACTAGGACTGCATGCAGCACTGAGGGGGCCCATGTGGACCTGGTGCTCAGGCAGCATCAGGGTGTGATGCATGAGGGCATGTGGCGCTGCAGAAAAACCATCCCCCTAAGTGATGAAGTTTTTTGTAACCAAACAGCTCAGACCCTTCTCTACAGCTCTGGATGATGGCGTACATTACATCTCCATCCAAAAACCGTGGCTTTCTTAATGTTCAGCATGAACAGAAGAGAATGTCAGGATGTATACAAAGTTTTTTTTTGTAGGAGTTTTTCCTGTTTACTCAACACAAGTCACAATCAAGTGCCTCAAAAGGATCCGCCTGATTCATTGTCTATCATTGAACCAGAGGTGGCACGACACAATCAGAGTCCTTTATGCTGCGTTCTAGGGCTGGGTATTGTCAAGAACCTCTCGATTCGATTTGATTTCAATTCTTTAGGTTGTGATTTAATTCAATATTGATTTAAATGCTTTGATGTCGATTCAGTAAGAGGTAGAAATTAACAAATAATCAGAGTACCTGTTTGACAATTTTTTAATATGTATTTTCATGCCAACGTGAACATACCTGGTATGTCACATTACATTTTTCAGCAATAAAACATCTGAAAATAAAAAAAATGCACAGTGATAACTTTTGTGCATATGGAGTACAAAAGTAAAAAAACATGACAGTTCCTTATAAACACTGAAAAACTAAAGAGTAAACTTAAATATTTCCTTCCTCTTGGAAATTGTGATAAACCTCAATTAACATTTTTTAAAATAATATAACACCTGAACCACGTCTCTTCATTTCTTGCTACACACTAGGCGTGCACGTGTAGATTTTTGTTTTGGAAAAGCAGCTGGTCTACATGCTCAGCGCCCCCCACTGGCCAAGAGGTGAATCGATTCAGCAATTCCTCTGGGTGTTGCAATGCATTGATGAATCGATATTTTCACCCACACCTAGTGCAATCACACCCAACGCAACTTAGGCGACCTGGGCAACCACTCTCCATGTGAGGTCAATGTACGGCTGTGAGGGGGCGGGGCCAACCCTCACGTGATGCGACTGACGCAATCTGGTCACACTACCGGAATGCTTTGGACATGTGACCAGGTCACGTCGCTCTGTCACCAATGTTAAAAAATTGGAACTTTTCAGGTGACATCGCGTGTGGCTGTGCCGCAACAGCCAACCAGCGCTGTGTGTGTGTGACGACACTCGTGACAGAATTGTTTTTATTCCAGCTCACATTAGAGTGGTAATCCATGTCCATGTCCACAAGTTCTGCACAGACGGGACGCAGAAAACTCCCTACTCGAAGTGCAGCTGACAGGCGATGCTGCTGCAGGGCCACTGGCTGCTGGTAGATGAGTGAAAAGGACAGTTGAAATAATGTATGTGATATGATCGTGGTCAAACTTGAGCAGGCGTGAACTCACTGAGCAACGTAACGGTGACAATATGAGCTATTTATGGACAGACGGCATGACTTGGGTGGGCGACACGATCTCGGTTGCCAAGTTGCATTCGTACGAGAGAGACGACAGCAGGAAGTAGCAGCTTATACAGACATTAGCATAGACATTAACAGCTTTGGTAGCAGTTTTATCAGATCTGGACCACATTTCTTTATCAAACAAAAACCAAACAATGACACTCAACATGTTTGTTCTACAAAGGTATCACATTGGGCCCTATCCCAAAGTCACTCTACACAGCTCTTGCACTGAGCATCAATCAGGCAAGTTTATTCATGATTAAAAAAAATGAACTGCCTATATATAAATCAGCCAAGTTCTTCAATTTAGAGACACAAAAAAGCTTCAAACGGCCTTCAACTCAAAATCAAACAATGAATTGTAAATTGAACAACGTCCTTTAAGAAACTCTCTGGCATTTGAACCATTTTAAGCATCAAATAGTTTTTATTTATCCTTTTTTCAGGATATAAAAAGTCCTGGTGATTGTCTTTAGTAGATTAAACATTTGACTGACTACATAATCTCATATTTTTACATACAAAGTACAGAGATTAAACTAAAATCCTCTCATGAGGGTTCTAAAGGGCCTCTTTTTATATAAATGACATTTTATGGGAATTAAATACTGCAAAAGATGTCCATATCTTACATTTTTGCAGTGGTAAAATAGGAAAATGTGGGTTTCTTTTGTAAGTGAAGAGTAAGAAAGTCTTAAACCAGCACTGGCAAAGTGTATCATAATCAGTCATGGGCCCTTGGACTCTTCCTTGCCCCCCTTTGCTGCCCCCCTGGACTCGTGAATTAAATACGAGCTGGTTTGGTTTGTGTACGGATTCAGAAGAAATCATCAAACTCTGATTCTTGTTCCAAACACCCAGCCCTTGGGACATCATTTTTTGCTTGTTTATGTCTGAAGTGAACACATCACGCGCATGTCTCCTGCTCGCAGACCATGAAAAGTGAATTAATTCCTCCTAAAAACGCTCGCACACTCAAACAGACTCCTCTGCACCCTCAGTCTCATGAGTTAGACCTGTCCGGGTCTTACCGCCCTCCTGTCGCTCTGAACGGCCTCTGAAACCAAGAAGACGAGCAGCACGCGGCAGGTGAAGGTGAGCGCGAGCATCATCCCAGCCACACAGGTCCAGATGAGGAGCGGCCGCGTGCGCGCAGCTCCCTGTTGTTGTTCAGAGGTTTCAACGCGCCGATGAGCGCGCGGAGCCAGTCTGTAGATGATGATGATGATGAAGGTTAAAGCAGAGGAGGTCAGGTCGAGACCTTCACGTCGTCTCTTTGGACTTCATTCTTCTTATGTTTGGCGTTCACGCGTTGTCCCAGACAAACACAGCAGCGCGCGCAAAACTGGTCCGAGTGTTGCAAGGGCACGAGACCCTTTAATATCTGGAAGGTACTGCCCATTTCCGCTCCTCGTGCCTCCGACAGCTCAGTTTACCAGAGTTTTCTCTTTCCATCAGCTGATTAGCCCCTGAGTCTGCAGACATAATCAGCCTCTTTGTTGGGCTTCAGTCTCTGAAATAAAGTTTCATTTGTGAACATTATAAACCAAAAAGTCTGAAATTGGCAGAAAAAAACCTGTTTTTTCCAATACTGTTATATAGGCTGTTTTATTTTCACTGACCTCATTCAGACACTTGATTCAGTGCTTTTCCAACTTTTTTAGACAAAACCAAAATCTAAGCGCACTCCATGATCATGCTAACGCAGACCATCCTTGTAATGCCACAGTGTCTCATTCATAAGCGAATATTTACTTATATCCACTTACAAACAACTAAATTATTCATAAAATATAAAACGCAGGAATTATGAAGATTTTTTTCCAAGCCTGCAGTTAAAAGGCACATTTTAGTTTGAGTGAAAGAAAAATGCTGCTGTCTGAAGCCTGTTTCCTCCTGAAAGACCTGATAAATAATGTGATACCAGCAAGAGAATAAACTGCCTTATTTCACCAAAACAATGAGACCTGCTGTTGGTTTGTTCTGAAAGAGTTGGTTTTGATTTTATCCAAACTTACCTATTTGTTAACTTCAAAGTCTTCAAGGTTGTGCAGGAGTTTTTTTAAGTAACTTTAATCTTTTTTGCAAAAAGAACTATGAATCACAAAAATATCACAATAGAAGAGTACAATGTGAAATATTTGTTAGGTTATGTATTTTACTTTTGACTTTCTCATCTGAGCTGTCTCTGACCTGTTTTTTTTTTTTTTTAAAGGAATGAGACCTTAATAAGAGTAGCGGTTTGATTACTTTATTACTTCAGCTCATAGCTAACCTGCAGCAGGGTTAGACTGCAGGCGGTTTGGCACTTTGAGCTCCTCTCTGTCTCTCTAACGCTCTCTGTCCTCTCCCTCTGTCTCTGTCTTTCTAACGCTCTCTGTCCTCTCTCTCTGTCTCTCTAACGCTCTCTGTCCTCTCTCTTTGTCTCTCTAACACTCTCTGTTCTCTCTCTCTGTCTCTCTAACGCTCTCTGTCCTCTCTCTCTGCCTCTCTAACACTCTCTGTTCTCTCTCTCTGTCTCTCTAACGCTCTCTGTCTCTGTCTCTCTAACGCTCTCTGTCCTCTCTCTCTGTCTCTCTAACGCTCTCTGTCCTCTCTCTGTCCTCTCTCTCTGTCCCTTCTCTCTGTCCTCTCTCTCTATCTCTCTAACGCTCTCTGTCCTCTCTCTCTGTCTCTCTAACGCTCTGTCCTCTCTCTCTGTCCTCTCTCTCTGTCCCTTCTCTCTGTCCTCTCTCTCTATCTCTCTAACGCTCTCTGTCCTCTCTCTCCGTCTCTCTAACGCTCTCTGTCCTCTCTCTCTGTCCTCTCTCTCTGTCCCTTCTCTCTGTCCTCTCTCTCTATCTTTCTAACGCTCTCTGTCCTCTCTCTCTGTCTCTCTAACGCTCTGTCCTCTCTCTCTGTCCTCTCTCTCTGTCCCTTCTCTCTGTCCTCTCTCTCTATCTCTCTAACGCTCTCTGTCCTCTCTCTCTGTCTCTCTAACGCTCTCTGTCCTCTCTCTCTGTCCCTTCTCTCTGTCCTCTCTCTCTAACGCTCTCTGTCCTCTCTCTCTGTCTCTCTAACGCTCTCTGTCCTCTCTCTCTGTCCCTTCTCTCTGTCCTCTCTCTCTGTCTCTCTAACGCTCTCTGTCCTCTCTCTCTGTCTCTCTAACACTCTCTGTCCTCTCTCTCTGTCTCTCTAACGCTCTCTGTCCTCTCTCTCTGTCTCTCTAACGCTCTGTCCTCTCTCTCTGCCTCTCTAACGCTCTCTGCCTCTCTAACGCTCTCTGTCTCTCTAACGCTCTCTCTCCTCTCTCTCTGTCTCTCTAACGCTCTCTCTCCTCTCTCTCTGTCTCTCTAACGCTCTGTCCTCTCTCTCTGTCTCTCTAACGCTCTCTGTCTCTGTCTTTCTAACGCTCTCTGTCCTCTCTCTCTGTCTCTCTAACGCTCTCTGTCCTCTCTCTCTGCCTCTCTAATGCTCTGTCCTCTCTCTCTGTCTCTCTAACACTCTCTGTCTCTCTAACGCTCTCTCTCCTCTCTCTCTGTCTCTCTAATGCTCTGTCCTCTCTCTCTGTCTCTCTAACGCTCTGTCCTCTCTCTCTGTCTCTCTAACGCTCTCTGTCTCTGTCTCTCTAACGCTCTCTGTCCTCTCTCTCTGTCTCTCTAACGCTCTCTGTCCTCTCTCTCTGCCTCTCTAACACTCTCTGTCCTCTCTCTCTGTCTCTCTAACGCTCTCTGTCTCTGTCTTTCTAACGCTCTCTGTCCTCTCTCTCTGTCCTCTCTCTCTGCCTCTCTAACACTCTCTGTCCTCTCTCTCTGTCTCTAACGCTCTCTGTCCTCTCTCTCTGCCTCTCTAACGCTCTCTGTCCTCTCTCTCTGTCTCTCTAACGCTCTGTCCTCTCTCTCTGCCTCTCTAACGCTCTCTGCCTCTCTAACACTCTCTGTTCTCTCTCTCTGTCTCTCTAACGCTCTCTGTCTCTGTCTTTCTAACACTCTCTGTCCTCTCTCTCTGTCCTCTCTCTCTGTCCTCTCTCTCTGTCTCTGTCTTTCTAACGCTCTCTGTCCTCTCTCTCTATCTCTCTAACGCTCTCTGTCCTCTCTCTCCGTCTCTCTAACGCTCTCTGTCCTCTCTCTCTGTCCTCTCTCTCTGTCCCTTCTCTCTGTCCTCTCTCTCTATCTTTCTAACGCTCTCTGTCCTCTCTCTCTGTCTCTCTAACGCTCTGTCCTCTCTCTGTCCTCTCTCTCTGTCCCTTCTCTCTGTCCTCTCTCTCTATCTCTCTAACGCTCTCTGTCCTCTCTCTCTGTCTCTCTAACGCTCTCTGTCCTCTCTCTCTGTCCCTTCTCTCTGTCCTCTCTCTCTATCTCTCTAACGCTCTCTGTCCTCTCTCTCTGTCTCTCTAACGCTCTCTGTCCTCTCTCTCTGTCCTCTCTCTCTGTCCCTTCTCTCTGTCCTCTCTCTCTGTCTCTCTAACGCTCTCTGTCCTCTCTCTCTGTCTCTCTAACGCTCTCTGTCCTCTCTCTCTGTCTCTCTAACGCTCTCTGTCCTCTCTCTCTGTCTCTCTAACGCTCTCTGTCCTCTCTCTCTGTCTCTCTAACGCTCTCTGTCCTCTCTCTCTGTCTCTCTAACGCTCTGTCCTCTCTCTCTGTCCCTTCTCTCTGTCCTCTCTCTCTATCTCTCTAACGCTCTCTGTCCTCTCTCTCTGTCCCTTCTCTCTGTCCTCTCTCTCTGTCTCTCTAACGCTCTCTGTCCTCTCTCTCTGTCCCTTCTCTCTGTCCTCTCTCTCTGTCTCTCTAATGCTCTCTGTCCCTTCTCTCTGTCCTCTCTCTCTATCTCTCTAACGCTCTCTGTCCTCTCTCTCTGTCTCTGTAACGCTCTCTGTCCTCTCTCTCTGTCTCTCTAACACTCTCTGTCCTCTCTCTCTGTCTCTCTAATGCTCTCTGTCCCTTCTCTCTGTCCTCTCTCTCTGTCTCTCTAACGCTCTCTGTCCTCTCTCTCTGTCTCTCTAACGCTCTCTGTCCTCTCTCTCTGTCTCTCTAACGCTCTCTGTTCTCTCTCTCTGTCTCTCTAACACTCTCTGTCCTCTCTCTCTGTCTCTCTAACGCTCTCTGTCCTCTCTCTCTGTCTCTCTAACGCTCTCTGTCCTCTCTCTCTCTCTAACGCTCTCTGTCCTCTCTCTCTGTCTCTCTAACGCTCTCTGTTCTCTCTCTCTGTCTCTAACGCTCTCTGTCCTCTCTCTCTGCCTCTCTAACGCTCTCTGTCCTCTCTCTCTGTCTCTCTAACGCTCTCTGTCCTCTCTCTCTGTCCTCTCTCTCTGTCCCTTCTCTCTGTCCTCTCTCTCTGTCTCTGTAACGCTCTCTGTCCTCTCTCTCTGTCTCTCTAACACTCTCTGTCCTCTCTCTCTGTCTCTCTAACGCTCTCTGTCCCTTCTCTCTGTCCTCTCTCTCTGTCTCTCTAACGCTCTCTCTCCTCTCTCTCTGTCTCTCTAACGCTCTGTCCTCTCTCTCTGCCTCTCTAACGCTCTCTGCCTCTCTAACGCTCTCTGTCTCTCTAACGCTCTCTCTCCTCTCTCTCTGTCTCTCTAACGCTCTGTCCTCTCTCTCTGTCTCTCTAACGCTCTCTGTCTCTGTCTTTCTAACGCTCTCTGTCCTCTCTCTCTGTCTCTCTAACGCTCTCTGTCCTCTCTCTCTGCCTCTCTAATGCTCTGTCCTCTCTCTCTGTCTCTCTAACACTCTCTGTCTCTCTAACGCTCTCTCTCCTCTCTCTCTGTCTCTCTAACGCTCTGTCCTCTCTCTCTGTCTCTCTAACGCTCTGTCCTCTCTCTCTGTCTCTCTAACGCTCTCTGTCTCTGTCTTTCTAACGCTCTCTGTCCTCTCTCTCTGTCTCTCTAACGCTCTCCGTCCTCTCTCTCTGCCTCTCTAACACTCTCTGTCCTCTCTCTCTGTCTCTCTAACGCTCTCTGTCTCTGTCTCTCTAACGCTCTCTGTCCTCTCTCTCTGTCTCTAACGCTCTCTGTCCTCTCTCTCTGCCTCTCTAACACTCTCTGTCCTCTCTCTCTGTCTCTCTAACGCTCTGTCCTCTCTCTCTGCCTCTCTAACACTCTCTGTCCTCTCTCTCTGTCTCTCTAACGCTCTGTCCTCTCTCTCTGTCTCTAACGCTCTGTCCTCTCTCTCTGCCTCTCTAACGCTCTCTGCCTCTCTAACACTCTCTGTTCTCTCTCTCTGTCTCTCTAACGCTCTCTGTCTCTGTCTTTCTAACACTCTCTGTCCTCTCTCTCTGTCCTCTCTCTCTGTCCTCTCTCTCTGTCTCTCTAACGCTCTGTCCTCTCTCTCTGCCTCTCTAACACTCTCTGTCCTCTCTCTCTGTCTCTCTAACGCTCTGTCCTCTCTCTCTGTCTCTCTAACGCTCTGTCCTCTCTCTCTGCCTCTCTAACGCTCTCTGCCTCTCTAACACTCTCTGTTCTCTCTCTCTGTCTCTCTAACGCTCTCTGTCTCTGTCTTTCTAACGCTCTCTGTCCTCTCTCTCTGTCTCTCTAACGCTCTCTGTCCTCTCTCTCTGTCTCTCTAACGCTCTGTCCTCTCTCTCTGCCTCTCTAACACTCTCTGTCCTCTCTAACACTCTCTGTCCTCTCTCTCTGTCTCTAACGCTCTGTCCTCTCTCTCTGCCTCTCTAACGCTCTCTGCCTCTCTAACACTCTCTGTTCTCTCTCTCTGCCTCTCTAACGCTCTCTGCCTCTCTAACACTCTCTGTCCTCTCTCTCTGTCTTTCTAACACTCTCTGTCCTCTCTCTCTGTCCTCTCTCTCTGTCCTCTCTCTCTGTCTCTCTAACGCTCTGTCCTCTCTCTCTGCCTCTCTAACACTCTCTGTCCTCTCTCTCTGTCTCTCTAACGCTCTGTCCTCTCTCTCTGTCTCTCTAACGCTCTGTCCTCTCTCTCTGCCTCTCTAACGCTCTCTGCCTCTCTAACACTCTCTGTTCTCTCTCTCTGTCTCTCTAACGCTCTCTGTCTCTGTCTTTCTAACACTCTCTGTCCTCTCTCTCTGTCCTCTCTCTCTGTCCTCTCTCTCTGTCTCTGTCTTTCTAACGCTCTCTGTCCTCTCTCTCTATCTCTCTAACGCTCTCTGTCCTCTCTCTCTGTCTCTCTAACGCTCTCTGTCCCCTCTCTCTGTCCCTTCTCTCTGTCCTCTCTCTCTATCTCTCTAACGCTCTCTGTCCTCTCTCTCCGTCTCTCTAACGCTCTCTGTCCTCTCTCTCTGTCCTCTCTCTCTGTCCCTTCTCTCTGTCCTCTCTCTCTATCTTTCTAACGCTCTCTGTCCTCTCTCTCTGTCTCTCTAACGCTCTGTCCTCTCTCTGTCCTCTCTCTCTGTCCCTTCTCTCTGTCCTCTCTCTCTATCTCTCTAACGCTCTCTGTCCTCTCTCTCTGTCTCTCTAACGCTCTCTGTCCCCTCTCTCTGTCCCTTCTCTCTGTCCTCTCTCTCTATCTCTCTAACGCTCTCTGTCCTCTCTCTCTGCCTCTCTAACGCTCTCTGTCCTCTCTCTCTGTCCTCTCTCTCTGTCCCTTCTCTCTGTCCTCTCTCTCTATCTCTCTAACGCTCTCTGTCCTCTCTCTCTGTCTCTCTAACACTCTCTGTCCTCTCTCTCTGTCTCTCTAACGCTCTCTGTCCTCTCTCTCTGTCTCTCTAACGCTCTCTGTCCTCTCTCTCTGTCTCTCTAACGCTCTCTGTCCTCTCTCTCTGTCTCTCTAACGCTCTGTCCTCTCTCTCTGTCCCTTCTCTCTGTCCTCTCTCTCTATCTCTCTAACGCTCTCTGTCCTCTCTCTCTGTCCCTTCTCTCTGTCCTCTCTCTCTGTCTCTCTAACGCTCTCTGTCCTCTCTCTCTGTCCCTTCTCTCTGTCCTCTCTCTCTATCTTTCTAACGCTCTCTGTCCTCTCTCTCTGTCTCTGTAACGCTCTCTGTCCTCTCTCTCTGTCTCTCTAACACTCTCTGTCCTCTCTCTCTGTCTCTCTAACGCTCTCTGTCCCTTCTCTCTGTCCTCTCTCTCTGTCTCTCTAACACTCTCTGTCCTCTCTCTCTGTCTCTCTAACGCTCTCTGTCCTCTCTCTCTGTCTCTCTAACGCTCTCTGTTCTCTCTCTCTGTCTCTCTAACACTCTCTGTCCTCTCTCTCTGTCTCTCTAACGCTCACTGTCCTCTCTCTCTGTCTCTCTAACACTCTCTGTCCTCTCTGTCTCTCTAACGCTCTCTGTCCCTTCTCTCTGTCCTCTCTCTCTGTCTCTCTAACGCTCTCTGTTCTCTCTCTCTGTCTCTGTAACGCTCTCTCTCCTCTCTCTCTGTCTCTGTCTCTCTAACGCTCTCTGTCCTCTCCCTCTGTCTCTCTAATGCTCTCTGTCCTCTCTCTCTGTCCTCTCTCTCTGTCCCTTTCTCTCTCTGTCTCTCTAACGCTCTCTGTCCTCTCTCTCTGTCTCTAACGCTCTCTGTCCTCTCTCTCTGTCTCTCTAACACTCTCTGTCGTCTCTCTCTGTCTCTCTAACGCTCTCTGTCCCTTCTCTCTGTCCTCTCTCTCTGTCTCTCTAACACTCTCTGTCCTCTCTCTCTGTCTCTCTAACGCTCTCTGTCCTCTCTCTGTCTCTCTAACGCTCTCTGTCCCTTCTC
>JBAMNC010000250.1:600000-794121 GCA_037902135.1 Cetoscarus ocellatus | reverse complement strand
AAACATAAGGGGCCAAAAACCACTTTGGCGAAGGTAATGAAAAACCAACAACAAAATATCCTTTTTCAGTGGAAAGGATATTTTCACTCTGCTTCAGACATGTTTCGGCAAGAGTTTGATCTACAAAGTGGTTTCCTTGTTTATGAAGGTAGTGGTTTAAATGGGCCAAATACGAGGCAATGCTTAAGTTAATGAATTACTGATTATAAAAGATGAATACTTTCAAAATGAATACTGATAATTTTCTTTCTCAAAGAGCTATAAACACAGGATGTAGGATCCTCTGCACCACAGCCCCCTCTGCTGGCCGAGGTGCTGGTGAGACTGTGTGGATGCAAAATAGCAACCTGTTACGAATCCTTGTTTATTTTTTCCCACGGATAATAAATTTGATTCACCAATCAATAAAGATCAAACTATGAGAATGGTGGAGCACTTGACCTAAACACAAGACTCATGCACAAGATCTCCTAAAGCCATGTCAGCTGATCCTGTAGGAATGCACCGGCCTCACAGAGAGGTAATGAGTTTACAGGCTGAGTTTCTGTCTTCTTAATCCAGCTGTTAAAGGGATAGTTAGGTATGTTTGAAGTGGAAGGAAACGCTGGTCAGCGTGACCTGTGTGTTGAGGAACTGAAGTGTGGGCATGGAGGCTGGGCTAGTCATTACAGCAGACGGGGCCTTTTGTAGAGTTTACTGTGAAACACTATGGTCTGTCTGTGTCTAAATGTCTAAATGATTGAAAGTATACGATATATGATATGTATGTATCTTTCAGTGTGATTTTTTAAAATATCATATTCCAGTTTTAGACTAGAGGTGCTCCAAGTTCACAAACCTCCGCCAAGGCATTTCCAACATTGTTGAGCTAGTTACTGTCAGAGACGTGGAAAACTGTTCAATGTAAACAAACCCTTAATAAAAATTGCTGGATCTGCATCTGGACTCAGATCACCACCAAAATCAGTTTTACTTTATGCCATGACTAAGAACCCCTGAAAATGTTATCAAAATCTGTTAAAAATATATATTTGTGCCTTTATTGATAGGAGAGAGAGAGACAGTGGATAGGCTTGTGAGAGGAGGGGAAGACACTCTGGCCACTGGCTGGATTTGAACCCATGCCAGCAGAAGCCTGTATATGGGTCATGCCTGGTTGCTTACCACTCTGCCAAACCAACACCACTGTTAAAAACATATTGAATAATTAGTGAAAATGCAGAAAACTGCCCAATCTATCAATTTTAACAAAGCCTTTAAAAACAATCCTGGATCCACACCCAGATTCATATCACCACCTAAATTTAATCACTTCTTCCTTGTGCCTTTCCCAGGAAATGTCCTCAAAATCCATTCATAATTTTTTGAGCTACCCATTTAAAATACTTACAAGAAAACAAACAAACTAGAAAGCACCCAATAAATTGCAATAGTACCATGATAAAGTTGCCATCATAACACGATTCCTTGACCCTGAAAACTCACACCTAGCACTCGGAATCATATTGATGTCATTATTAGTTTGCCAGTTATTGAGCAAAAATGATCATTCGCTAATGGTGGTTATCTAGATCACCACCAAAATCTAATCATTTTTAAGTTGGGTCATTACCAACATCTGAAAATTTCAGTAAAATCCTTCCAGCAGTTTTTGTGTAATCTTGCTAACAAACAAACACACATATGCCAGCAAAAACATAACCTCCTTGGCAGAGGTAACAAAGTAGAAGTGCTCCAAGAGCACAAACCTCCACCAAGGCAATTCCAACACTGCAGAGCGAGTTATTTTCAAAAACGTTGAAAACTGCCCTATCTTGCACTGTAAGCAAGTCCTTGGAAAATTCCTGGATCAGTATGTGGATTCAGATCACCATCAAAATGTGATCAGTTCTACTTTGTTTCATGACCATCAATCCCTGAAAATTTCCTGAAAATCTGTTAAATCACTTATAAAGTGAAAATGCAGAAAACTGTCCGATCACTTAATGTGAACAAATCCTTTTAAAAACAATTCTGGATCCACATCCAGGTTCAGATCATAACCTAAATGTACTCAGTTGGTCTGTGGCCCATGTATGACCGATCCTGGAAATTCCATCAAAATCCATTCATAACTTTTTGAGTTATCCTATCAACAAACTAAAAAACAAATAAACTAACAAACTGTGGCAAAAAAATAACCTCGTCGACAGAGGTAATTATTTAAATCATCATTTCAAGTGTCCTCTGACCAGCATGTCATCACATGTTTAGACACACTCCTTTGTGCTGGTCCTGCGTGGTGGATTTTCACCTGGCTGTGTGCATCCCGAAAATGTTAACAGATATGAATGGAGACAGACGACAACATGTTGGCAAACTTGATGATCTACTGATGACATTAGTCCAACAATAGGCTGAAAACTTTTTTTTTTTTCAAATGTATGTTCACATGCAGTCCATAATTCTGCATCTACCTCTGGGATTGTCCTTACATGTATATTATCCTCTCCCCGTCTCGTCCTCTTGGTTTATCATCCGTACAGACCTTTTCTTTTCTTTTTTTTATCTCAATAATATCTGTAAACACAGAAACCTCTCCTCATGATTTTCCATATTGACAACAAGTAATCTTTTTTCGCTTACTTCAATTATATCATATGGCAATCAAGACTTTTTTGAAATGCCCCCCCAAAATCTCAGGGAGAATATTGGTCAAACAAACAAAGCTTTTCCATTCGTCAGTGCAGGAAGCATAACGGAGCGTTTACACAGCAGAGCAAAGGCTACAGAGTTTGTTATTGTAGATCAGATTTCCTTTTCCAATACAGTCACACAGAATTTAAGATGGAGTAAACATACATATCATTTATACTGACATAACTGTAACTGTATAATAGGACAAAGGAAAAATCCCTCCTCAGCTTTGGGGGAGTGCAGTTTTTCATGTGCATCACTTTAGAAGTATTTTTGAAAACTTCTTGAGTAACGAAGAGAATCTGAGTCATCTGGCCTTGAATGTGTTCTCTCATTGTTTAACAGGAGACAGCTTCAGATCTGTCATTCCTCACGTTTCTCTCCATGTTCTCCACGCAGGTGCATCAAACCGCAGCTGAAATCTTTAGCTCTGGGTTTCCACGCTCTGGCCACACGAACTCTTGGTAAATATCAAGCACATGCATGTTTTACCTCCTCAGGGCTGAGATGAACTCTCTCATGACAAGAACTAGAGCTCCCCCTCCAAAATGTTTTTGTTGTTAATAAAAAGGGTTTAACATTTTTCAAATATTTGCTTTACTGCTCTTAACAGTAGCTGTCACATTGTAGCCAGAGGAGATGTTGTAAATGTCTTTCTGATCTTACAGCGGGGATCCCGGCGCCCATCTACTTTGGTGCGATCATCGACACCACGTGTCTGAAATGGGGTCAGAAAAGGTGTGGGGGCATAGGAGCGTGTAGAATCTACAACACCACTGCATACAGGTAAGAGTCTCCTCCCGACAGAAATTAAAATAAAATAAAATAAGTGAAAAATTAGAATTTCAATGAAGCTGTCAATAAAGGAAGCCTACTCCTATCATTATACCTGAGACAAAACAACATATATTCAAAATTTAAAAAAAAATCCTAAAACTTATTGTATTTATGTAACCGGGGAGATTTTAATTTGAAAAATTCAACAATAATGTAATTATTAAAATTTTTACCTCCGCCAAGGAGGCTATGTTTTTGTAGGGTTTGTTTGTCTGTTTGTTTGTTGGAAAGATTACACAAAAACTGCTGGACGGATTTTGCTGAAATTTTCAGGAGGTGTTGGTAATGACCCAGCTTAACAATGATTAGATTTTGGTGGTGATCCAGGTAACCGCCATTTATCATTTTTGCTCAATAACTGTCTAACTAATAATGATATCAACATGATTCTGAGTGCTAGGTGTGGGTTTTCAGGTTCAATGAATCATATTATGATGGTAACTTCAACTGTTTGTTTCTTTGTTTGTTTGTTAGCAAGATTATACAAGAACTACTGGACGGACTTAGCTATAAATTTCTGGACATGTTGGGAATGGCCCACATTAAAAATAATTCGATTTTGGTGTTGATCCAGATAACGGCCATAACCGGACGATTGTTTTGCTCAATAATTGTCTAACTAATAATGACATCAACATGATTCTGAGTGCTAGGTGTGGGTTTTCAGGGTCAAGGAGTCATATTGTGATGCGAACTTTATCATGGAACTATTGCTTATAGATGCAACAGCAACATGAGAGCTACCTTGACGATGGTTTTTGCTCTCCAAATGCTTTCTAGTTTATATCTAGAAACTGCATTTTTTAGTGTAACTGAACATTTTTGTTTCCAATGAAGGAACTTAAAAAAATAAAGAAAATATTAAATACGATTATTCTATGCAAGTTTGCACCCAAATTCTCTGATCCATATTAAAAACGTTTGCAAAATATTTTCTTTACTTTAAGGAAAATGCATTGTGCTATTATTATTAATTTGAATTATTTCACTAATTTGAGGTAAAGTCTATGTACTTAACTTGGTGTAAAAGACAAAAGCATGAAAACATAATCTTTTATCCTGAGTGTCTCATCATTTAAGATATTGATGTTTCATTTATGATGGTTAGCTGAAATTCAATGTCTGGATTTTTCTTTTAATAAAAGCTAGTAACAGTATAAAGTAAACTAAGTAAATTAAGCAATTTTTAATATGGTGCACCATATTAAAAATGGCTTAAATGACTGAGTGCTCCAGAAGTTTTCCTTTATACTGTGAGAAGTTTCCCTGCTTTGAGACCGAATGATTGTCCAGTCATCTGCTGGATATGCTTTTGAGAGCTTCTGCCCTTTCCCAAACACTTTCTATGGGCTCTTTCTCAGATGTACTAGTGAAATATACTGTTTGTCCATCTGGTGCGCCAGGTTAGCAGCAAATAAAAATACTTACAAATAAAAATGTGTGCAACAGGGTTTTTTCAGACGACCTCCTAACACCTGTCCTTTATGTTTTCTTTTTAAGGCTAATGAAGCATTTTCTACCTTTTTTGTGTCAAATCACCTTTTAGGATAGCGTACCTGGGTCTGACCCTGAGCCTGCGGACCATCTCCTTCCTCATCTGCATCCCAGGCTTCGTTCTTCTCAGTCGACAGCTGAAGACGGAGGAAATGAACGGCATCCACGGAGCTCTGGCCAACGGAGGGGCTGAACTGGAGGCGCTCAGGAAGGAAGAGTTTGTGATTTCTAACTCTGACCAATCACAACAGACCTCAGACAACAGCACAGACAGGGAGACACGGCTGTGACGGACTCGGCACCCTCCTCGTCTCTCTCCTACACACACACAAACACACACAAACACAAACAGAAACACAAACACAAACACACAAACACAACCTCATTGGCAGAGGCAAAAATGAGAATTGCAGGGAATAACATGTTGTATCCAATCATCTCACACGTTTTATATTTGTACTCCTGGACCTTTAAGGCTTTTGTGACCTTGACAGAAATTTGATACAGCTGAAATATTTCTTGAATGTATGTGCTGATTTATTGCCCTCATAGAAAGTCAATCATGGTTGCATATGAGGTGAAAGGACTACTACAAAATAACTGTATCTATGAAACTATTTGCCCTTCTAAAACTGCCTCTTTCATTTTTCTCTTGTAGAATAAGCTATTTCCTCTGGACATTACTGCTATAAAACTGTAATGGTGCGGCCTTGTAGCTAAGACAAAGAAAATATAACAGAAAGAAGGACGCAAAACTAAGGCCTGCTCCGAAGTCCGTCTTTTGTCAGGACTATAAATAGAAAAAGGAAACAAAATGTACTAAATAAATGTAAAAAAACGTGGTAATATTTGTGGATACAGTGAAACTGAAGGTCAACTGCAAAAACATTTCACTGAACGCATTATTTTTTTCTTTTTCAAATGTATTTTTGGGGCTTTTTGGTCTTTTATTGATAGTAAAGAGACAGTGGATGGACTCTGACAGGGGACAGAGAGACTACAGGGTAAGTGCACAGTTTCCACCCACTCCGCCATATCAAAATCCCCATTGAATGCAAAATTTATATTTTACTTGTCGAAAAAACCTTTTAGCTAAAACCAAAACATTCCATTTTCTGCTAAAATATTTTACAATACACGGAAAAAAAATATATTAGAAAAAACTCAAAAATAAAATAACTCATTAAAGTTTATTAAAAATTACATTTTTCATTAAATGTGAAAAATTAAAATATCTCTGACTACTGATATATTTAAAAAAAATAAGCCTTGACTACAAAATATTTTATATTACATAAAAACATTTATGTAAAAACAGATTTAAAAATGGATGATACCAAATACTATATTCTATATTTTTCAATCAGTCTTAATCAAATCATAACAAATGATTTCTCAAAACACTTAACAAAAGAGTAGGTCAATGCCATACTCTGCCCTTTTTTATTAATATTTTTATTTTTTATTTTTTTTTTATTCATTTATTTATTTTTTTTATTCGAAACCAAACATAAATCCACAATGAGTTCAGCATTTTGCCACAATTGGCAACAGTTATTGTGGCAAGAAAAAAAAAACATTTACACCTTGGTCATTCTATTCAAACTCAACCAGAAACTGCCCACAATCACCGACTCAGATTTGGCTTTAAAAATTGTGTTGGTGCCTCTACATGCATGATGAACTCATGCAAAGTTTTACAGTCCTGTCCTCGAATTGAAAGATCCAGCATCAATAGCTTGATGTCAATAATTGCAGGCTGACACTGGCCCCCTGAAATATGATTTTTATTTTTTTGCACATAAAACATTCACCACTTTGGAGACCAATAACTCAAAAGCTAGAAGAGATAGGAGGAGGATTTGTTTACAAACTTGAAGCAGAGAGTACTCACCCATGCTGATGTAGAGGAAACGTTCTCTCCTTCTTTGGATTAAAAAGTCAATGGATGTTCAGTCAAAAAGTACTCTGCATCATGTTAAATCAGTCATTTCATCCTTTTCTGCTCCCTTCACAATAATAATCCACTCTTTGACCTGTTTTTGCTCTGTGGTTAGTCTCACATTGCTAACTACAGAAGTCCTTATTCTGCCCTTCAAAATAAAAGCAGGTTTATTTAGACAGGAAGTAAAGTTACCTTTGCCAGAGCCCATCCAAATGACAGAATAAAACCATGACAAAGACAAATTTCATAATAAAATCTGTTATCTTAATAGTTAACCTTTACTGGTTTACTCACACAGAAAAATCAACTAAAGGTGAACTCCTGAAATGTAAATTCAGTCACATCAACAGAGGATCAGTGGACATCACTGAGTCATTTTGGACATGAACTTCAGCAGACTTTTAAATTAACAGCACTAAAAAATAGTTTATTTGACAGAATGAGGACTCTGAAGCTGCCTCCTTCCTCGGAGTCGGTGTTTCAGATCATGTTTATGTTTCACTGGAGCATCAGTTTAAATAAGCAAATAAAATAAACAACATAAAATACATTTTTTGCATTCATTTAACCCTTTAATGCCTGAAAACACAAATTATAGCCAGATAATTCTATTTTTTGGAGCTAAAATGTTTATTTCCCTTTCTACTGAAATACAAAAAAAATCAAAATTTCCATAAAATTTAACATATACATTTTTTGTATGTCATTTTGATACATTAGGAGTTTTTGGCAACTGATAATCCATTTGAGGACATTTTTATCATTTATCTGATTGTATTCAGATGTTTTTAGCAATTTGTTGATCATATTAATTAGATAGAGGTATCATAAAAGTATGTATCAAATATGACACAAAAGGAGTTAAAGGGTTAAGTATCAATAAACCACTAAGAATTGCTGACTTTTATCAATATGCTCTCAACCATAAAACAAAACTTTTTAAAAACGTATAAATACTCTTAATGTGTGGTGAAATGTGATTTTCAGTTAACTACCAATAGTTGGAGATTATTAGCAATTTAACATTTTATCTCTTGACATTAAATATTTTGGCATTTTCTTTATTCTTTATTTTATTTTGATTTTTGCTGTTGACCTTCAGGGCCACTGTAGTTTGAACATGTTTATTTTGGTAGCTTTCAGAGGGCTTGAGAGTTGTTGACATATGTGCCTCAATCACCCAACAGTTACCTCTAAATCATGTTTGTCGGCCATCTTGCTGATGCTGGAGAGCAATTTTACGCCACACCTACCACATATTTAAATACTAAGTCATTTTATTTTGAAATCCCAGGCTGAATGTAAGTTGAAACGCCCATTTAAAAACAAAACATTTCATTTCTAAAAGCCTAAAGTCATGTGTTATTGTATCACTGCTTGTGTTGTGCACTTTCTGGATGGAGGTTTTTTTTTTTATTTACTACTGGATCATTTTCATTTTCAAAGGTTTTAGCTGCAAGGGGTCAGCAGTTGCACATTTTTGCAGTTTTAACCCACACCAATAAATCCTCAAGAAATCTTTTACTATTAGAAAGACTGGATTTCATATTTTCAGTAGAGCTACTGTGAAGAATTTTCAACTGTTTCCATGCTGATGTCTTTTATTGACAAGAAAAACAGTAAAGTTCATCAGGATCGAGTTCGATTGTTTCTATGCAGTTAATTTTCAGTTTCATGGCTTTAAGAAAATAATAAGCACTTGTGTGAAAGAAAGAATCACTGAAAGGCTTTTATGGTGCTTCTCCGCTGTACAGTATCAGTTTGACTTGTCTCAGCTCTACTGGGTCCTTCTGATGGTCTATCGGCATTGTACTGATTACTTTTTGGGACTTTTTTTTGGTTTGGTATCTGGTTAAGTTTCAACAGAGCTGGGCTCCGACTAAAATGTGATGTTGGAAGTCAATATAGTAATAGTTTCGAACTATTCATTAGTGTATATTTCACTTTTAACTTGGTTTTAATGCTCATTTAAAGTTAGATTGTTTCATTTTTTATTTTGTGAAAATGCTTCATTAGAGTTCAGTTTTTTTTAGTTTATTTTTTTCTTATATCAGACAAGCCACTAGATAAGCTGCTTGTTATTTGTTTTTCATTTTATAAAGAAATGCCGTCCAGGTCTGCTAAAACTGCCTCTGAAGCTGTTCGCATCAGTGCTAATCTCTGTACGAACAGTCACTTCCTGCTCTTAGCCCCACCTCTTCCTGCTCTGGAGGACGCTGATTGGGACGTGCCGCTTTGGGCCGCTCGCAATCGTTGTCGATTGGAGCTTGGCAAAGATGGATCTGTTTACAGACATTAAATGAGGCTGATTGATCTGCACTGTATGGTCACTGTAACCACCCTGCTTCTCAACAGTTGATTTTCAGAGGTGCTGTCAAAATGTGGACTTTAATGAAGTAAAGTGCCGTATCATCACTGTCAGGCACAAACCTCCTATCTCAAAACTGCGACTTATTTGCATACTTCTTTGTACGTTAATGTGGTTAAAAGGTCATAAAACCCATCAATCTACATGGAAGACGACCAATAGCGCTGATATTACATAAGTCATGAAAAATGGAGATGCAAGGTTTGTGTCGAACAGCAACGATATTCAAAACCAAAGTAGAGTTGAATGAGTTGAGTTGGAACCCTGATGGAAAAGCACCATAAATGTCTGCCTTAAGGTTCGCCAAACTCAGTGAAAATTTAAAATAAAGTTCTTTACAGTGGCTTTAATATCCTCATTTATCATGACACTAACAATGATTAGACTGAATTTACAGGGATGTCTTAAAGCGATACACCTATTTTTTTTTTTTTTTTTCGTGTCTTGCCTCACTCTCGAGTCCATCACAAGCAGATAGACAACATTTTTTTGACTGTGCGTGTAGTAACAAGGAAGAGATAGGCAGAGCTCACCCACAGCTAACTAGCTTAGCTCAAACACTGGGAGTCATTGGGTAGTGTTAGCCACCGCAAACCACCATGGGCGTGATTGTAAGTAGGTCAACAAAACAAAGCACGTCCATGGTGGTTTGTGCATGCGCCCTGCGGTTTGGTTTGTATGTATTTCTTTCAAAAATGACATAAAGTGCTAATCTTAGTTTAAAAATAGATAACATAACGTGGTAAAAAAAAAAAAAAGCAAGTCACAACAAACACACAGGACCGTATATAGTTGCTGAAGAGTTTATCTGATGACTGTAGGCAGAAGTAGGCTAACACTACCCATTGACTCCCAGTGTTTGAGCTAAGCTAATTAGTGGATACTGCACGCAGTCAAAAGAATAGCGTCTATCAGCTTGTCATGGACTCGAGAGTCAGGCAAGACACTTCAACAAAAAAAATGTTGGCGTATCCCTTGAACACATCTCTACAGACTGAAACTCAGCAACCAGTTTGGTCAGAAAGAGCAGCCGAGGTAAGTTCTTGCTCTCGTGTCCCGTGGTGGCCATGTGTGAGATTCAGTTCTTTTGCACCATTAATCGAGAACATTTACTGTTTGTTGTCTTGTTTGTTCTGGTGGTCAGTCTGCTCCTTAAGTTCTGTTTTTCTAAATTTACGTGCCAAATCCCAGAAACTCTCTTCTCAGGTCTTTAACAATCACTTAAATGTTTCATTGAAAAATCACAAACCCTCACTTTGAAACCTGTTACTGTATTTCCAGGCAAATGTTTCAAGAATGACACTGCTGTCTTTGTAAATGTATAGTATATATAATTTTTAAGACTTTTATTTCCCAAATGGATGTGTACCATTTGGAAACTCACAGTATGTAGTGACTGTGTCGTGGTTTGAGCTCAGGTTGAGTTTAAGGCAGACATGAAGACACACTTACAGACAAGCAGGAAGGAAGTCATTATCTCAGTAATGTAAGGCATTTACCTGCATTAAAGAAATCAGAATGTAAATAATTTTCATGGATTATTTTTGTAAAACTATAACAAATGTCATAAATGTAATACTAAAAATAAAACTTTTAATATCCAATCAAAACACGTGTCTGTGACTTTTTTTTCAATGAAACAAAACACAGATTAAGAATGCATCTTTATTAACAAAAAGTTCTACATCCAGCTGATAGGCACTTCAATGTCATTAATGTTGTTGGAACAAACATTTTCAGATCACAAAACTGATGAACTAAGTAACATTTATTTTTAACTTAAGCTGGGAGCAGTTTGGTGGCTATAATCTTTGCTATTAAGGTCACCAGCTGTCTGGATGTGAAAAATGTTTAAAAATAAGCAGCCTCTTATGACACATATCCCTCCAAACAACCTAAAAACGTTTAAAAACATAAAGCAGCTCCAAAACAACTGTTGTATTTATTTATGAGATGGAAAAAGAGTTCTTCTAATGTCCCTACAGTAGGGCTGGGCTATATGGCCCAAAGATAAAATCTACAATTTTTTTTCCACAACACCAGATTTACGATTTTAAGCAATTTTTTCTCCCTCTCTCTCAAAAAAAAAAAGAACAAAACAAAAAAAAAAACCTGACACAAACTTATATTACCAAAATATATTCCCGAACTAAACAGAATTTCCCTCTCCAAGTTCAAGTGCATGCCATAAAATGTTGATTACGTAGTTCAAACATAGCCATATTTGTCTACATTAACACTGAAAGCTGAGCTTTATTAACATTGAACTTTCTGATCAGTATTTAATCTCTTTTAAAGAACAACTACAAGCGTAAACGTGTGCTTGTGCAAAACCTGATAGGGCCGACCACCATAAAAAAACGTTAATTTTCAGTATTTATATTTTCAAACATTGCAACAACTTACATTGAAGTAAGCCAAGAAAAAAATATTGATTTTTAATTTTTAAAACTTCTTCAAAAAAAAATTGGATTAATCCATTTAAACAATATATTGCCCAGCCCTACTGTACAGATAAAAAACAGATTTATTATTACAGAAAAAAAAACTTGACTGAGCTAAAAACTTCAAACCGTCTTTCACCAACCCTGCTTTGGTTTAGAAACACCGAGCTAAACAGCAGAAACAGAAGTGATGTGTCCAAGTGCGATCGTTCATGCAAACTACATTCAGCTGAATTTACATGCTGTTGAGGAGCAGCTGTGTCAGCGCTACGTACGGACTAAAAAGCTAAGTATCAAAATACATTCATAGCTGCTCTTTCATACACACACTGCGCCAAATTAAGACAAATTCTGCTCTCTTCACTGTGCACCCAAGACACCATAAACACCCACCATACCTGCAAACATTTAAGAACCCACAGGTCAGACTTGTTCCCAATAACCTTCAATAATCTGCAGCTTGACTTGTAATCATTCATCACTCTGAGCCAAGCAGGAACAGAAGATACAGCGTCTCATTTTAAAACCGTTTCTCATGGACCCTCACAGGAGCCCGTCCTAGTTGTGTGATGTGCATTGTGACATGAGGTGTTATATGAAGGTAAAACATGCAACCGTGAGAAAACTTCTAACCAATGACTAGTCCTCCTTTTTGTCTCCACTGTCCTGACGATTCTGTAAGGGAACAAAAAGATGTAATTAATTTTTCAGTGCTAAGAGATTTGGTTTGTTGTCATAAATGTCTTTACAATGATGGAAATGTTTATTATATAGAGAATAATGGGTAACATTTAATAATAGCTAAAAGTAAGAACTACTTTTGTAAGTTTGAAGGTTATAAAACTTATACTTTATAAAGAATCATTATGAATGACTATCTCAGGAATTATTTCTGTTTTTTTCAATAAAAACAAGTGTAAATTCTTCTTTGATTTAAGGGTAAAGCATTAGCAAATACTTATATTATGCCAGATTGACACTGTCAGGCAAGTTATTCAGATCCCCACAACAATCAGTTCTACTTTGTAACATGACCAACAATCACTGAAAATGTCATCAAAATCTGCTAAAAACTTATTCAGTTATTATTGAAAATGTGGAAAATTGCCCCATCTCACAATGTTAACAAATCCTGTTAGAACTAGAAAGCACTCAGAGAGCGTAAACCTCCATCAAGGTTGCTCACATATTGCTGTTACATCCATAAGCAATAGTTACCATGATGAAGTTACCATCATAGTATGATTTACTGACCCTGAAAACTCTCACCTAGCGCTCAGAATCATGTTGATGTCATTATTGGCTAGCCAGTGATTGAGCAAAAACAATCATTCGCCAATGGCAATTATCTGGATCACCACCAAAATCTAATCATTATTTAGTTGGACCATTACAAACATCTCTTGAAAATATCAGTAAAATCCGTCCAGTAGTTTTTGCGTAATCTTGCTAAAGAACAAACAAACACGGGCAAAAACATAACCTCCTTGGCAGAGGTGATAGTGACATTTAGACATTTTATGAGACTTTTTAATTTGTCAACGTCTGGGAAACAGTAAGGCCAGTGTGACTCTTTTTCCTTATGGCTGACATTAAAAATTTGAAAGCACCTAAAATAGATTCGACCTTTAATAATTGATTTTGTACCAGGCTGTGTTGATAAAGAATAACCTCCTTACATTTAGTTTGAAGAAAATTTCCCTTTTTCAGTATAATATGTCATCAGACATTTAAAGGGTTTCATTTTTGAAGACATTGTTCTTCTCTTCTTCATAAACAGGACTGAGGTCGATGAAAACCTAACTTTTATAATTACAAATTTGTTTATTTACATTTGATCTTTTGAATGTACATTTACACATTATTAAAATGATGGTTCAACCTAACACTTTTGTTCTTTTAGAACATCAATTAAGCTTTTATAATGGAGTTTAAGACATAAACAGAGGTTATGTTTGTTTTGTCTAAACAAAAGTGGCTGATCTGCTCTTTCACACAGTGGCAGGAAGCATGACGAGATGTTACACCCTCCTAAAGTTGATAATGAGTCTGCGTCATCACACACGTCTTTTGATACACGTTAACTTATCATGATTAATGCACCAATAATTCAAAGTGAATTACACTTTTTATGAGTCAACAGCTTTACCAGTTTGTCACAGAGATTAAATTTGGAGGGGGCAGAGCACAAATATCAGGAGTCCAAATGTAGGGCTGTATCTCCAGAGTGATTCACACAGCTTCAGCTACAAGACAACAATTCATACTGACACATAGGATGAGTCAGATGTGAGCTTGATTAGTCAAGTGCAGAAAGAGACATGATTAAAACCAAAATAAGCCAAAGGAGGAACATGGTGACCTCTGTGAGATATTTACTCTTAATCCACGGACTTGATCGAGTTGACCATCATGATTGTGACAGAAGTGTGTGAATTATTGATTATAAAAAATGCTTGCTACAGGGTCCCCTGACGTTTTTTGTAGTCATTAGAAGTTCATTGGCTGCCGCACTTTTAAACACAATAATGCTTTAACATTCAGAGGCGGGCAACATCAGATGCTTTCTGGTATTTTAGATTAAATGATAAAATCTTCCTCACTCTCAGTAATTTACTGTCAGCTTTGGGAACCACTCACTTCTGGGTTTTTGGACTCATTCTATTAGGATCTGTATAACTGTACATTCACACCAAAAGCGTCAAAATTGCCTGTCGACGCTCTAGACGCTCACATCGCGCCGCTTGGCAGTTGAAAACACACACAGCAGCACACAGGCTCATGTGAGCGGTTGAAGGGGCGGGGCTTTCAAGCTGCGGTGCAGATGTGTCAACCAAGGAGGATCAGTTGTGCTCTGGATGACTTTATACTGTCGTTCTTGTTTTTTAATGCTTATATAAATTTTATATTTATAAATTGATTGCACAAATATTTCACAAATAGACGTTCATAAGCACGGGCGTGTGACCTTTTAACAGTAGCCCATTTTGATTATTATGACTTCAGCCCCGCTTTTATGAAACGTTTGGAAAAAGCGGGTGCTTTTTGGAGGGAAAGAGGTGTATATATAATGCAAGCTTCTCCCAACTTTAGCTTGATGCTCGCAACGCTTCGATCGCGCCGCTCGAGGTCGCTCGTGACGCTTGCATCGCGCCGCTCTTCGCCGCCGTCACTTCAATCACCCCTCGACGCCAGCTCTCATTGAAAATGAATGGCAGCTGGACGTCGCCGAAACTCAGATCACTTCTGGTGTGAATGTAGTGTTAGTTGTATTTGAGAGAACATCTAGTCTTCTTGGAGTCTTTATTAAGATGTTTAATGAATGACTCACTAGATATTTACTACTGTTTAATTGAAGTATTAATCAGGTCTATAAAACCAAGTTTTGAATACATAAATAATACTTTATAGATAATAAGTCAAGAGTTTACTAATGCTGCTAATACTAATGCTTAGGCCCCGTTTACACGACAACGTTGTCACCAGAAACAGAAAGATTTTTCCTTTTTGTTTTCAAAGTGCTTCCCATTAACACAGAGACGAGGAACAACTGAAAACGCTATAGCGTGCATGCCAGGCCAGTAGATGGCGATGTTGGTTTGTAGTGAAACATTGGTGTTAGAACACGCGTACGCTTTCTGGTGAAGACAATCTTTTCCTAAACAACAATGGTGAGTGGACGCACGAAGACGCAGGAGTTTCTTGTCTGGACAACAAATGTGTCTGAGTAACAAACTGAGCACAATAAGCAGCACACATGTTGCCCGGTAGACGGTCGAAGCTGCTGCTGCTGTTGTTGTTGTTCCTCGGATGCGCGTGCAGCCTTCAAAGACTACTGCGCATGCACTGCACGTCTGCGTTTTCTCTGGAAACGCTGATTCCCATTTACACGAGGACGGATACAAAAACATTTTCAAAACTTTTCACTCTGGACCCTGGTTTCAAACGTTTGCGGATTCAGACACTCCGGGCACCGTTCTTGTGTAAACAGAGGGCGAAAACGTTTTTGCTGTCATGTAAACGGGGCCTTAATAGCATGTAGGCTGTTCACTTGATTTAGATTTGTCTGAACATGATTTTTGAATTTATTATTTTATCTAGAAATAGAGAGATCAAGAGGGAGGTATTTTTACCTGGAGCTCCTGATGTTCTTTCAACAGTCGGTCGTACTCTCTGGCGAGTCCTTCCATCTGCTTCTTCATCACGTCGGCCTCTGATTCGGACTTCTTCAGGGCTGCAGTGACAACACGCACACATCAGCACAGAACAACCTTCACGTCTTTACAGATGGAGTATTTAAGAGAATAATAAGTGTACACCCATTAAGATATACTAACCATCTCCTGAGGTGGTCAGATCTACTTTCAGTTTCTCCACTTGTTTTCTTAGCAGCTCCATGCCCTCTGCTGTCGCCTTGTCGCCTGCTCCCCCCATCAGAGCCTGCCAAAGAGAGGGGAGTTATGATTTAAGGGACAATTCTAATCTGAAGGTTAGAAGTGAGCGTACTACATTGAAAAGTTTCTGTATCACTGATAGTGGAGTAAAACTGAGGAGCAGACTGAGTGCAGAACTACAGCAAATTTCAAGCAAAATTCTGTTTAAAAGAGGCGTAAAGAAATGATTTTCCACAGGTACATTGATAAATAAATACCACATGGTGCTTGCTTATTATTTGGATTCAATTTTTGCAGGGTATGGTAAATACATTTGTAAAGAAAATACAGGTTTGACTGTATTTTTTTCTCTGTATGAGTGATGTGTTGTATATTCACTGTACATGTTTCAAAATTATTGGTAAATTTAAGACAGTGTTATGATTTCAGTGAGGAAGTACAGTAAATTTAAGGGGGTAGGATTAGAAAAGTTTATACTTCTTCTTCCTACTCTTTTTCGCTCATGTAAGCTGAGGGGTTTATGAAATGGCAGATTCCAGTTTCTGTCTTGTATTGTTTTCATTTTTTGATTATCGGTTATTTTTCAACAGTTTCCAATTTGTCATTTACACAATGAAAATAAAGATATCAATCTATCAATCAATCAATCAATCAATCAAGGGATTTCACATTAAAAAGTAAACCTGATTTCTTTCAAGGTTAAACAAATTCAGAATCATTTGAAAGTCATGATGATACTGTTACACTTTTTCATGACTGCCTAAATTCTTTTACTGAATAGAAAACTTTTGGCACTTTTTCATAGTTTGACACATTTTCAGATTTCATCACTCTTCTTTGCAGAACTCCATAAATGTTCTCACACTGCAAAACGTTTCATTCAGATGCGTTTCTGTTGACCAGAGGGGTCAAGGGGAAACACAAATACACAATAGGACTCTGAAATCGCTCTGTGTTTAACAGGCCGGCGTGATGAAAACAGTACTAGTCTGTGTTTACTACTCTCACCTGTCTAAGGGGTTGATAGGGCTGGATATCTTTTTTTGAAGTGGAGTCACCAGAGGCCCATGGCACTAGTAAATATAATTAGTAAATAGAATTGCCATACTTAGTAAATAGAATTAAATATAATTATAATATTAAATGTAAATATAATCAGCAAAGATAACTGCCACAATTAGTAAATATAATAAAATATAATTATAATAATAAATATAAATATAATTATTAAATATAACTGACATAATTAGTAAATATAATTAAATGTAATTATGATAATAAACATAAATATAATTAGTAAATATAATTGACATAATTAGAAAGTATAATCATATATAATTATAATAATAATATAATATAATTAGTAATTATATTGCCATATTTAGTAAACATAATTAAATATAATTATGCCAATAAATATAAATATAATAATTAGTAAATATGATTGCCATAATAAGTAAATATAATTAAATATAATTATAATAATAAATATAATTAGTAAATAGAATTGCCATAATTAGTAAATATAATTAAATATAATTATGATAATAAATATGAATATAATTAGTAAATAGAATTGCTATAATTAGTAAATATATAATTAAATATAATTATGATAATAAATATAAATATAATTAGTAAATAGAATTGCCATAATTAGTAAATATAATTAAATATAATTATGATAATAAATATAAATATAATTAGTAAATAGAATTGCTATAATTAGTAAATATATAATTAAATATAATTATGATAATAAATATAAATATAATTAGCAAATAGAATTGCCATAATTAGTAAATATAATTGCCAGTAAAGTAACTGGCCAGCTCTGCTCCTGAGGGGAATCAGCCGGGTATGGACACTAGAGGATATACAGCAGTCAAAGGTGCCACCAAAAGCCTCATAATTAACCCACTTCTTCCGGCGCAGGTTCGACCCAGCCGGTGGCCAGTTTGCAGAGGGCCCCCCACTCTCTCTCACCCCCTTTTACAGCCTACACACTGTCACTAGCTCTCCTGTCAATATAGGCACAAAATGCCCAGAACATAATCTTAAAAAAATAAGAGTTCTGTGATTATTTTACCTATAGAGTTTGCTTTACCTGTTTCAGCCTCTCATTGTCCTCCAAGTATTTCTTGGCGTTCTGGTTCGCGTTGTCGGCCTGCTTCTGAAAAGCATCTGTATTTAGAGACTGTGTTGCCAGTTGGTTAATCAAGGTCACCACTCGCTTCATGACCCTACAAACACAGGTGAGAGAATGGGCAAAGGAAATATAAAACACAGGTGTTACCTGGTCTGACAGTGCATTCTGATGTTACAGTTAGTTATTAATCTGTGTATCAGTATACAGAAGACTCACAGCCAGAGGAAGACAGCAAAGCCGGAGATGTAGAGGTTCCTCTGGGCTCTGAACAGCTTCATGTGCAGGTGATCATGCATGTTGGGCATGAGCTTGGCATCTGTGCCCACGTCTTTAGCCGAGTACTTCCTCACCTCACGAATAGCATCTGGAGTTAAATATGTACAAACAGGCAGCAAAAATGCTCAGATCTTAGTTTGTAAAAGATGTCTAAAGCCAGTTCATGTCAGGAATCCCACTGCAGTCTTGAAGTGAGGATATCACAGGATGTCAGTGAGCAGGGAACAACTTCACAATAGAGTTGGGTGCTGGTTTGGCGAAGCGGCAACCAGACATGACCCGTATACATGCTTCTGCCCACCCGGGTTTGAATCCAGCCTGTGGCCAGCTTGCACAATGTCCTCCCCTTACTCTATCCAGTCCCCCTTCACAAGCCTATCCACTGTCTCTTTCTTTCTCATATCAATAAAGGCACAAAAATGCCCAAAAATAATCTTTAAAAAACTTAAATTTAGAGACACCAGCCAGAAAACAAACAAAAATGTAACACATTCACACTTGATGTCCCACCTACCGAGGAAGAGAACGATCAGTATGATGATCATTGTGAGAAACACTTTGTTCCAGAACCTCGACATAAAGGCCCAAATCCTCAGGTGGAATATCCTCTGCCACCTGCAACAACAAACAAACAAACACGGGTTATAAATGAACATTTACAGGCTGCTGGGCTGAGAAATATATTAACATTTTTTTAGATACACTAATACATTTACCAACAAAACATAGTTTAACTGCATTGATAAAATTAGTTTTTCCAGGCCTCATGTATGTTAAAAAAAATCACAAGATAATCCATATGAAATGCTGGAGACTGTAAAGTAGCCTTTTGTGAAAATGTATGTTCTAAATGTTGAGTCTTAAGGGAAAATAATAATTTTATTTAGGGAGCATTTACGGCTGGGCGACATATCCATTAATCCAATTCTTTTGTTGTAGAAGATGGTGAAATTTAAAATTGAGATTTGTTTTTTCCTTCACTTATTTTGCTCCCACTGGGCATCCACAGTCAGAACCCTTTCCCATGTTTCCTTCCAACAGATACAAAACAACAATTTGTAAGTTGTAGTATTACTAGTAAAAAGAAATAATGAAAATGTTCACTGTATATTGATTCCCTGACAGTTTTTGCTCAGGCACATTTTCAGACTTCTATTTGTTTTTTAATATGATTAAACAATGTTTAATCAATGTTTTTTTTTATTTGTTAATATTGTGAGATACGGCAGTTATTCACAATTTACTCAATACAATCTCAACAGATTCTGATGACAGAGAATGTTGGTCATGACTCAAAGAAAGAAAAAAAAGAATTATTATTAGGATGCATGATGTTGTATTTTTGCCAATATTCTATATCCTGATATTTCCAAACCCATTATTGCTGATTAAGATTTTTTGTCAAATGTACAAAGGCTATCTGCTACTATAACTGACCTTTTACAGATGTGAAACAATTAGAGCAACATTTTATTCTTTAATAAGTTGTACTTTTGATTAATAGACGTAAAGATTCAATGATGATGGAATACAATGGTAGATGCGTATATTCTGCCAACATTATAACCATAGCACGGGAGATATATACAGCCATCATATGCAGCTAATGTATCCGCAAAAAAGATCATATCTGCTCATACGATAATCACCTTTTTAGGCAACTATCTGCCAATACTGGTATTGCTCAGATAATATTGTGAATCCTTTCTAACAATACGTCAGTTAGCAACAATAATTACTGATATTATTCTAATTTGTTTAATAAACCAATCCCCGTGGCATAAGTTAAGAATAAGATGACCACTCTGCAAACGTCAATGATCCCTATTTTACAGCAAAATACTTGAAATACATATTAGGTTAAACCATTCAGCTAAGATTTGTACATTCCAATATTAAAGCCACTGTCTGGGAGATATACAGCCAATATGTGCAGAAAAATATCAGCTGCAAATGTTGATATCTGCTGATACCAGTAATCAGCTCTTTAGGCAATTATCTGTCGATGCTGATACTGTTCCAGTAATATTGTGCATCCCTACTAATTATATGTCATTAAGAAAAAATACATATCTACATTATTCCAATTTATTTTGAAATCCCGCCCCATGTATATGTGATTATTGGTCTATGTTGCCCAGCCCCAGTGCACCTAAATCAGTGGTTGCTAACCTCAACTAATAGTCACTTTTTAATAATCATTATATCATTTTACCCAAATTTGAGCCAGTAGATACAATCCTTAATCCATCAGTGTGATAAGAGGAGGAAATAAAAATACAAACTCATTGGATTTGAGGTCACAATTTCTTTTAAAAACTTGCACAGTCTAAACAAAAGCTAACAAAAGCTCATGACTCCAAGAGTTGAACACTGGAACAATTTTAGCATAAAACACATTTTCATCAGTTTGAATGACTAAGCTCTTTTTGAAAACTCTAGGGATGAAGAGAAGTCAATTGGACCGGAGTAATCTTGCAAAGCAGCTGGATTTAGATGTGTCATAGACGAAGGAAATAGTTCATTCTGTGTGTCAGATAATGAGCTAACTCCAGTTTTAAAGATCTACCAGTACAGACGTGGACAAAATTGTTGGTACCCTTCTGTTACAGATAGGAAACACACAGAGGTCACTAAAAATATCTTGAAACTGACAAAAGTAATCAGAAATAAAAAAGGGTTAAAATGAACTAGTGCACATCAGACTTTGCTTTTGAATTGCTGATCAACAGAAATTTCTTAAAAAACAAACTAATAAAACTGGCCCAGACAAAAATGATGATACTCCTTGAAAAGACTTTTTTTTTTATAATTGAACATTTATTTAACCAGACAATTCCCACTGGGATCAGGATCTCATTTACAAGGCCGACCTGGCTAAGAGGTCAGCTGCACATTTCGTCATAAATACAACTTCAAGACAAGTTGAAGGCAATAAATAACAAACAATAAATATGCAAAAGTATTCAACAATTTCACAGTGGAAGTGTGACAGTTTTGAGGACAGTAACAATTAAAAACACAGGCACAGACTGAGAACACTTTAACCAGAAGGACATGTTAACCTAAGGCGAGTCCTGTACATCTAGAAATACAGGTTGATGACCCCTGACCTAAATCATCAGCTTACAGTATAAGGTCTTAATCTTACATAGGATGAGAATAACTAACAGTCTGTTATTTCTGTTGCACTGGTTTTACAACATGATAGTAAAACATAACACACACACCCAAGAACCTGAGCTTGTGAACCTCACCTCTTGGCTGAGATGAAGGGCAGACAGAGGATGACCAGAAGTCCGATCTCCACATAGAGGAAGAAGGCCACAGCGGTCCACTGCAGCGTCATGGCTGATGACAGATCCTGCAGAAGATTGAGCATAGGTATTAATACAAGTTTACACTGTTGCAGGTAAGAAATGGCTCCTGACAGCTCCTCTGACAACAATCTACAAAGAAGTTCAGCCTCAGTGTATGAGATTTCTCCACTTGAACAACAATAAAGTCTGTGTTGAGAAAACAAGCTCCTTACTCCCAGTGTTAACAGGTCACATACCAAAGTGTTCACTCACTGAGGCTGCAGCTTTAAACGTGCTTTTTTATCTGCCTACCTGCTTTCTGACTGCACCACATTTACTACTCCACCACAGAGTAAGTGTAAAAGTGTGGTCATGTTTTAAGTAATCTGAATTTCAACTAAAAAGAGTAGTCTTCACTATTTTAAAGTCAGTTTTTAATGATTAAACCATGAATCCCCTGTTGTTATCTATGAAAACATTAACATGCCTTAAAGCTAACCCCAGACTTTTAAATAAACATTATTTACAAGTTGACAAATACTTCAATTTATTTAAACTTCATGAACAAGTCAGTTATCTTTGTCACAATTCAGCGACAAACTAGACAAACTACAAAAAAATAACCACATTAAAGTCTGCAGCATAAGGCAGACGAGAAACTTAACCAAATAAGGTCAAATAAGAGAGGAGCTAACCACCAAAACACAACAAACTTGGGTTAGTTTATTGTCTAAGTGTGAATGAAGTTCAGTACAATGGTAAGACTTACCTTAAAACCACCAGAGCGCCGCTAAATAAAGATAAAATTAGGTCTACTTGTGAAATCAACAGGAAAGTTTGTCAACCCCTTTATGTCTCTTCCGGTGTTAGCATGTTGAGGTTTGGAGGACCACACTTCCGGTTTAACGTTTCAGGATAAAAGTTGCTGTCGAAACTGTTTCTGTCTTAAATTAAATAATTTTATTTCGCGAATTGGAGTTACCGCGATTAACATTAATATTGACTCTTATTTGATTAACCATAGGGTAATTTACTTTACTTTTGACATTTCTGTTTGACGTTTCGACCGTATTTCCTCTCATAAGAATTTATTTTAACGGTTTAGGCAAACCATTTCCGGTCTGTTACTTGATGAAATCTGTAAGAGGACATTGAAATGTTTCAGCCTCTCATCACACTGTAAACCGATTATTACACATGGTGAAGTCATTATAACTAAATATAAGGAACAGGGATGGAAAAGGTACTGAAATATTGTTGTGTAGCTCACTAGGGGTCTACCTATGGAAAGTAGTTTAATTCAAATGTGCTGCAAGTACTGAGTATTTTGAGTCTATCTTTCTGATTCTTTTATAAAAAAGACAAAACAGGAGCAATTTAATGGCAGTTCAACTAGATGCTGCTATATTAAACAGCACCATTCCTCTCTAGTTTATAATCATTACAGATGTTTATATTAGAATGACCTCTCTATCCATGGTTGTCTGACTATACCTCCTTAATACCTTTACAACCATATAGACATGAGGCCTGCTTGAAAACTAGATGCCACATCCCAAGGGGCCATATTCAGCAGAGACAAATATGATGAGGACAAATTTATGATCTGGACGTCCATGGGTTTGTGCCTATCATAAATTCTTATTTTGAGTCAATTTGTCTCTGTCTGGTTGAATCTCTGTGTATATGTGTATATTATTGTGGGTGCTACAAACTTGGTATTAGTGCTCAAGTTCAAGTTCTCATTTAGCCTCTCATTTTATATCGCTTGCTCAACACTCACATGCCATGACTAATGTAATTAAAATGCACCCCAAGAAAGTATTCAAGTAAAAGTCGGGTTTAAAAACACTACTCAAAAAAGTACAAGACCATAAAGAAGCTTCCACTGATAGTACCTTCAGTGAATGTTATTCATTCTGTTCCACCCCCATTTCAAGTTAAGACATTTTCCAGAGCGAAATACTCACAAAATGTACCAGTTTCCCAGGGTTTTTCTTTGTGTACAACAAACATGCCATGGAACAAGAAATTAATATTACTCCCTAAATATTAAATGTCAGCATCTTTTATGCTTATTCAGTACCTATGTAAGAGTTTCCACATTTGTTTCCTATTTGAAATCAAATAATTGACTTTTTAAGACTTTATTCTGCAGGAAAAAGGCCAATCAATAAAAGTATGTTACATAAAAATATTTTGACATGAACAAAAATTAAAGGCAAATCCAATTTCTTGATAAAGGGGCTGGACTGAATAATTTGGATTAATGCCTTTTTTCATGATAAGGAAATAAAATACCAAAGGATTCTAACGCCCCGCATCTTAAAAACTGTTGCAAAAAGCCCCAAAACTGAGACATTAAATATTTGATTCAAAATTAAGTAAAATAACTTCTGGAACAGAAAACTAAGCAATAAGAATGTTTACATATTAACTGACTTTCGAGTATTAAACCTGACTTACAAACCATAGGGTCTGTAAGTTGGGTAAAAAATAAGACTTTTTAGGACTATTAATTGCTTTTATTTTAATAACCAAATTTAAGACTTATTGAGACATTTTCAGGGGCCACAGGAGCCTACTATGGGCTGATATACATAAACACAATGATAAGGACATCAGCGATACTGCTTTAGAAACAATGTTTATTTGCCATAAAATTTAATAACAAAATGATAAAACAAATACATCCTTACACGATCATGTTCCCAGATCATGCACTGACCCGTATGTGGTTTGGAGGTAATCTATCACAGCTGAGGTACTCGATAAGGAGTTGAACACTTTTCTCTCGGGCTGAGAGCTGACTCTCTCCAGCATGTAGATGAGATGGTGGTGGAAGCAGGTGAATGGAGTACCCTGCTCTATAGCAATGTCCACCCAGTCCCATATACACTCCAGAGGAGTATCTTCATAGCCGGCAAACATGGCAGGGTTAGCGAGTAACCCACGAGCAGCCATCACACCTACAAGGCAAATCAAAACGAACGAGAGAATGATGAGTTAGGAAGGAATGTGAATGCTAAAGTCAGATATTGGTGCTTGATCAAGTGTTAACTTCATCATAACAAACGTACCATCAACACCAGTCAGCTGGTGAGTGGATTCCACATCTCTGAGGTACTTTATGTCCCCGTTAGCTATGACAGGGACAGAGACACTGTCTTTAATTGTCTTAATTGCATCGTAATGGACTGGTTGGTGGCGTTCTTCCGCTGTGCGGCCGTGGACAGTTATCCATGACACACCGGCTGATTCAGCCTTCTGACACAGATCCACAGTCTGCCTCAGGTCTTTGTGAATTCTGTGGAAGAGATCAAATCAACTTTTGTTTTCTACGGACCATTTTTTAAACACCGGTCATTGTTACCAGTAAAGATTTTAAAGGTCACATATTTTGCCCTTTTTCAGCATGTGTACATTAGTCCCAGATGTTTCCAGAGCTTTTTTGCCTAAAGATCCACTTAGATATTGGGTTTAGTCAGGCCTATGATCCCCTCTGTTTCAGAGCAAATCCTCATGAGCTGTGTCTGGCCACGCCCCTCTCAAGCAGTGAATATGGCTTTGGCTTTCCAGTATGGTGCTCTAATGTTTACTGTGGCCACACAGACATTTCTAGACAAGTTTTTTCAAACGGAGCTGTCCACAGGCTAAATAAACACCTGGTTCAGGGAGTGCCTCCCATCGGGGGGGGGGGGCAGCATATCCCTTTATGACATTGTTGGGAGACATTTTTCTAACAGACTGTAGCAAGCACAGGAGAGAGGAGAGTTGTTATGTGTTTTAGCTGCCACTTTATAGTTGATATTGGAATATTCATTCGAACTTGGGGTCAAAAATCCTTATTTGAACTGTTGGGAGCCGTTTGAATTAAAAACATACAGTGCATATACAAATAATATTAGAACAAAAGTCAGACAGTCTATATTCTCTGTGCTTCAGCAGGGAGAGTCAATGTCTTAGGTTTGAAGTTTTTGAAATTCTCTCCTGTGGCATTTTGTATGCAGGGATGCATTTTCACTAAAAATCTGAAGGCTGCAAATTTCATTGTGCTTTGCTTCTGTCATGGTTACCTCATAAAACAGCCAAATAATCTGATGGAAATGCCTTGTGTCTTTGTTGCAGCCAGGCCAGTGGGGGCAGCGAAGGTTTAATATCTTAAAATATTAGCACGTATGTTCGAAAAACAATTCAAATTGGACTTTAGAAAACAGTGACAGCCCTATAATGTGTGTCCTCTAAAAATAATTCTCTTTGTAAAGCATACATCATTGATTTACAAGGAAATGGAATAGTTCATGAAGGACTTTATATCTGATTATGGAAAACCAGTGAAATTGATATTTAAGAGATAAGGTTGCAGGATAATAACAATACACCTAATCCTCCACAATCCATCTCTATATCTCTGTTACTATATATATGTATCCATAAATCCATCCATCTGTCTGTCTGTATTTCATTAATTTGAAAATTTTACAGTTAAAAGACTTTGAATACTTATAATTGTCACACTATTTCTGTTTTGCTCAAACCTGGTTTAGCATCAGAGCTCAAAATGATTCTTTAAAGAGACAGATCATAGTCTTTTCCCACCTTTTTAACTCAGTAATGTGGGGTCTTTTTGAGTTGTGATTTGGTCAATTTCAATCAGTAACTTGAAGCTTTTGACCTTGACATTAGCCAACACCGAACAGTCGATCAGGAAGCATTTGGTTCTGGTGAGCGCCTCTTTGTATGTAAATGAGTTCCTTATTACCCCACCTTTCTCCTCCAAGGGGTGTGTGGACATGAGAGCAGTCGTGTGCTTCCTTGGCTGTAGGTGGGGATCCATAGGTGGAGATACCAGGTAGTGCCCTTACAATGTCTCAAAGTATGAGCCAAGATTCTGAATATGTGGTCTGATTTGATTTCTTTAGACATAAGTGGACCCAGCAATGGACTAAGAGCTACTTGGAAAATCCAGATATGAGTGCAAAAAAGTGGGTTCCAGGTTATATGCCTTTTAATTTTACTGTAACACTGATAAGAGCATCTGTTACTACAGGGTTCCCACTCTTTTCTAGAAATCATTTTCCAGGACTTTTCCAGGACTTTTTCACCCCCTGGCCCCACCCACACACACATAGGTGTACCTTACATTTTGTACATTTACCCAGATTTCTATGTTTATGCCTGTTCTGCCCAGAGGTCTGATTTACAAGATGTGCAGTCTATGGCTGTAACAAATCTACGAAATATCAGACATTTCTGACATTCTTAGAAATTATGACAAAAATTTATCAGAGAATAGTGCAATGACACCCACAGATTCCAGTGTCACATAATCAACTGAAGTTAAAATATTGGTGTGGGCAATTCTCAGGTTAATGTGGCTTTCTAAAATAAACAAGATTAAAGGTTGATGACCAATATCTCTTGCTAGCTCCACCATATCATATTGAACATAAAATTTATTTATTTCAAACTCTCAGCCCTGAACATTGTCTGCTAGCTATCATTTTAGTCTGGGTTTTATGTAGTGTAGTGTGAAGTGTGTTTTATATAGTGTCCTACAATTATAAATTCAAGGTTTATACTTATTTTTTTTTTAATCTTTATTTACTCTACTGTTTTTTTGAGTTATTGTTTAAGTAGCCTAAATTGAATGTTGCCATTTTTTCATCATTATTTTAAGTATTTATATTTTACTCCATAACTAAAACTAATTAACTAAAAGCCACTATGCTTTACAGTCCTGTGACGTTCTCCATCTTTCTGTTCCTCGCATCAGAACTGAACTGGGGAGGAGAGCGCTCAGTTTTGCTGGCCCCACAGCGTGGAACTCTTTACAGACCGAGCTGAAGCTCTCAGAACTGATTTCACTTGGAGCCTTTTGGTCCATGCTGATAGATTAACAGAGTGAGACCATTGAACAGTGCCTGTGTTTCTGAATTGTTAATTTTGTTAAAGATACTGCACTTTATCACAAAGCACCTTGCACTCACAAAAATGTGTGTATTCTAACTTATTGTATATTGCCACCATTTTATATGTTTTTTTTTTCATGACGTGTGCTGCTGACCTCTTGGCCAGGTCACCCTTGTGAAAAAGATCTTGACCTCAATAGGTTTTTAGCTGGTTAAATAAAGGTTAAATAATATAAAATGAATTAATTTGCATTATTTGATCTACTCACATTTATTGGCTAAGTGTGCATTAGTTACCGAGTACATTTTTACTTCATTTCCTATGCTTGAATTTTGTTAACTAACAAGGTAGAAGAAAGATAAATAATTTTCCAGGACAATTCAAGCTTTTCCAGGACATTTAAATTTTTTCCTAATTTTCCATATGTTTGCCATGACTGGAAAATTGGTCAATCATTTCCCAGGTTTTCCAGGACGTGTGGGAACCCTGTACTTGCTGAAATACTACGCTGCAAAAGTTATCAATCTGACTCCTGTTTTTACTAAAGCTCTTTTTCTAGTTTTTGTTTTTTACCTTATTTTGATGGATGCTGTGTAGTTTGGATTGTCCACTTGGTTTCTGACTGCTCTCACCATTTCCTTTACAAGTTCAGGCTTGTTGATGAGGCAGGCGCCATATCCAGCTGACATGGCCCATCTACAAACAGAATAACAACAGTGAATTTCTAAACCACAGCATTACACTGAGTAAATCAAGGTCTAAATGTGTTGAGAACAACATTCATTGTTTCACCTTTGCGGACAGCCACAGTTTAGGTCAACTCCATCCGAAAATGGTGCGACCACACAGGCTGCATCAGCGAGGGACTGAGCATCATGGGCAGCAAACTGAACAATCAGGGGCCGGTCGTCTGAGACAAACACAGACACATTTCAGGGAAATCAAACCTTCAGACATTAACACTCTATACTCGACTTGACAGACGGACTGACAATAAACACATCATTGAGTGACAAAATCATACTCTGGCGCAGACGGCTTAAGTGCCAGGCCAATGATTGGTGAAAATTATAATGATTGTCGAAAAACGTACGATTAGAAAGTATGAGACTAATGCTCCAAGACAGGCCAATATGATTTGAAAGGAAAGTTTCACATAAAAAAGGCTTGGAAAGGTATTCAAGCTAGATATGTTGCTAATATTAGGCTTAAACTGTGAAATAATGTAAATATAAAAACATGCACTTTAATTTTGCCTTTCAAAATTATTCTCATAAGTATTTATGATTTATAAGTTATCTTCTTGACATTTTAGAAAGCTGGATGCTTAATTTGCTAGAAACAAATAATAACCCCAGTGTGCTCATTCAATACTTAGTACAAAATTACAACTAGGGATGTACTAAACTGGATTTTTGCCAATGTCCGAAATGCCAATATTTATGAACTCATTGTTACTGATAACTATGATGATACTGACATTTTTATCAAAAGCATAAGGCCTCCTCTTAACTAAAACTGACCTGTTCTTTTCATGATGACAGTCCACTTGTGTTAGAAACAAATGGAGCATGAAACAACATTTAACTCTTTCACAAATGATACCTTTGATTTATAAAACAGGACACTAAGTGGTGATGAGGTAAATGATAACTTTGAAAATTCTGCCAATACTTCAGCCAGAAAACAAGATACTGATGGCCAATTTGAAAAGCACAAATATTTGCTGTAAATATCTGCAAAAATATTCACATCTGCGAGCACATGTAATCAGATTTTAAGGCAATTATGTGACAATGCCAGTGTTGTTCAGATAATATTGTGCATCCCAAATAACAACAGAATTTAGTTATTACATTTCATTACTGTTGTCTTTGTTCAAACTGCCCAGAATATTTATAACTATGATTATTGAGCTTTAGATGATGATGGTAATGCAAAACTCAAATTATAAGCCATCCCCTTTCACTATCCATTTTGAACTGTTTTATTATTATTGTTTTTATTATTATTATTATTATTTTATTATTATTATTATAATTATTATTATAATTATTATTATCTTTATTATTATCCTTATTTTGTGTTTATTTATGTATTTTCTGTAATGATTTCTTAAAATAACGATGTCACAATTATTATCTTTATTATTATTATTATCTTTGTTACTTTCATTTTAACACGATTTTAAATTACAAATAAGCCTCAAACTGGAGAAAATGCTCTTCAGATGATGATCATACAATAACTGGTAAATTAAACTGTTTTCTACAGGTAATTTTTCTGGCATTTGAACAAACGCCAAAGAATAACTACTAACATTACCAATAACTGCAGTATGAATATAAATAAGAAATCACAGGTTAACAGTAAGGGTATTGCATTTACTTGAGGAGTGTATAATATGAAATGATTTGAGCATATTCAACCACCTGTAACTATGATTATGTGTTTATTTAATGAACATTGACATTGTCAGTGCAGTATCACAGTTGTTATTATTGTGTGTTTGTTGTTACTTACTCTCATTAGTGGTGAATTCACTGTCTCTGGCTTTGACAGATCGCAAGAAATCAGCAGCAACTATCATCGGAGTGAAGCAGATATCACAGTCGTATTTCCTCACCAATGATCTAAATGCAAGCCTGTGGATGGGGAAAAACTTGTCATGACAAAATGCACAAAGACACACAAGACAGACTGGGTGATATTCAGCTGGCTCCTCTGTTTACAGTATAAAAATACAACAGTGGATGAAATAAGAGACAGCCACGACAATCGGAAGAACAAAGACTCCTCTTACTTTGAGTACCGAACCATCGGAGCACATATTTTCAGGACTTTTCCCTTCTCAAACATGTCCATCATCCCGGAGGTCCTGTTAGAAGTCTTCATTATTTACAACTTAACAGTGCTAGCTAACTAGCACAACAGCTAAGCTAAGGAAGCCGAAATCCAAGAGTGGAGTTCATAAAGGTCCCTTCATCTGGCTTCTATTTGTTTAACAGACAAAAACGATCCCTAAAAACACTGCACATATTCGCGCTGCCACAAAATACACACTTATGCATCACCAAGAGTCATTTAAAACATCATCAGACATTCACGATAGCGCCATGTGGGGGGGAAGTGGGCGTGTCTGAACTCTGAACTCATACGTCACACACCGCGAAGTACCTGTTTTTCATGTAAGTTTTTTTTTCGTATATATATATATTTTCAATCACTAAAATGTTGTTATAAATATTCTGGGACATGAATTTCTTTTATATATTCATGATTTTAAAAAAATCAAATGCTATTCTCAACATAACTGACGTAAATGTACGTATGAGGTACGTATTTCGTTGCTGCCTTCAGGGTCTGTGGGAAAATCTAGCTCTCCTGCTTCAAATTATCTGATAAAACAAAATTTTCTCCTGCTTTCAGTGTGTTGATAAAATGTCTTTGGAAAAGGGGGGAGTTTTGGACTTCAAATCAGAAGATTTTCCCTTCAGACGACATGGTATCATGGGTTTGATTTATCCATAACAAATAGGATATTTACCAGATCATTACATGATCTACAACTTGTAGGGGTGCTACCAGAAATTTTGGGCCCCATCAAAAGATGTCATATTGGGCCCATCCCACCCAGCTCTGTACAATCTCTCAAACTAAGCATCTGTTAAGCTAATAAATTAATAAATAGATATAATAGGAAAAAGAACATTTGTAATCATGTCAGACAATTTCTAAAATACACAAATAAGCATCAAACAGTGGAGAAAATATTCAGGTGACGATCATGCAATAAATGGTAAATTAAAGTATGTTATTCAGGTAATGTTCTGACATTTGGACCATATCAGGATTTTAACACGTTTTTATTTATCATATAACGAATCCTCATGAATCTCTGATCTTTTAACCCAGTCAAATGTATAAAACTTTTGAATATTATAGAATTGTTTTACTACATTACCTGTTATTTTAAAGACCCAACTATTTTACATGCCATTCAGAAATTTTTATATACACCCAATATAAATATATATAGTTTTAACATGACCGCCATTTCGTGGGAGTTAAACCACAGAAAAATGCCTGAATATTAATTTATTTGCAATGAAAACAAGGAAAAAGAAGCATTTTTGTAAGTGAAGAGTAATGCAATCTTAAAACACCTATGGCAAAAAGTTGCTGAAACTGTAATCATTTTCAGGGCTCCTATCAGTCATGGGCCCCTAAAATTTCTTCCTTACATTCTCCCCCTAACCTGACAGGTTGTGAAAAAAGAATAAATCCTGAAATAAAACCAGAGCTGTAGGCCAGACACATTTTACGTGGTAACAATGATGTAAAATATCTGGTGAAACAGCAACAGGTTACCCATTTGCCTGCTTTTCCACCGGTGAAGATGACATGTTCCAACCTCAAGTGTCTGGTACAGAAACACACAACATGCTTTGACTGGTAGAATAAGCATGGCTGCAACAGTTTTGTCGTACCAATGTAAACCTGAAAACAGAATCAAACTCCAAGGTCATAGAACGTGTGAAATTGGCTTTTTTTATTCATGTAGTTTATTTGAGAGTAAGTCAAACAATCTGGCTTTTACTAATCATTTCATCATCAGTATTCTCCAGTTATTACAGAGTCCAGACCCTTCCCTCGTGTGAAAAACCTGCTCTACCTGAACTGCTTTCTGATGAAGTTTGTAAAGCTGCACATCCCTACCATGACCACAAGAGGGCAATAGAGCCATGTATTTGCAGAAGACCTAATGTATGACCCCTGTAAGGGTGAGCGTGTTCACTGAGTGCAGATATTTACCTCTCAAATAAACCCAAAGCTCCCTCACCTGACAGGAATTTTCAAATTTAATTTGTCAAGGTACAAATCAATTTATTAACAGATGATTGTTTGTTCTCTGACATTCAACATGATACTCTCAGAAAAAAAGACTACACGTCATCTTAAAGGATTATTTCAGTATTTTTGATGTTGGGTTGTATCAGGTACTGGACAATAGCCAGTGAAGTGGCCAAGAGGGCTCACGGCAGCGTTGCACCTTTAAGGAGAGTGAGCTCAGGCTACTAGTAAGGTTCACTGCTGTTTGCAGGTTCAGTTATTTCATGCAATTGTTCAAGTTTAAGGTAAAAATGAACCATGAAACTGTGTTGGGTCGAATGTACGATCAGTAAAAAAAATTTCAGAGCATTTTCTTTTTCCTCCAGGAAGTCTCTGTGTTTTGCACTATTTTACAATTAAGCACATGGCTATGTGTTCTTCCACCTGACTGCATTGATTCTACAGTTTGTCCCCTCTCTGCATACTCCGGTTCATAAAGATAACCCTATGCACCGACTATAAAGGAATGTCATCTTCTCTGGAGTCAAAATCACTCGTATTTGGTTCAGTAGTTTCCTCTGCCGTTGTCTTCCTGAGTCCATAGAGCCAAACACAGAGACTTCTTGGAGGACATCTGAAGAGCTCTGAAATTTTTCAACAATTCATACATTCAACTCAACAGTTTTGTGGCTTGTTTTTAAGTAAAACTCACACAATTATGTGAAATAACTGTACCTGTCAACAGCAGTGCACCTTAGCGGAAGTCTCAGCTCGTTCTCCTTAAAGGCGCAGCGCTGCCGTAAGCCCTTTCAGCCACTTCGCTGACTATTGTCAAACATCTGATATGACCCAACATCAAAATACTGAAATATACCCGAACGATTTCAGCTTTAATTAACCTTGTATGTTTGGTCAGACTGCCTTGGCTGGACTTTAAATGCATATTGAGATTCTCTATATTGTTGCTGTCAGACACAAACCCACCTTTATTTTTAGGATTTTCAATTTTTTCAAATCTCAATGCTGTTGGTCACCTTCCATGTTGGTGAGTGGGTTTTATAAACTTTAAACCAACATTGATTAAAAAAAAAAAAGGGAAACACGTGATCAGGACAATAAAATATTCATCCAATACATAGTAGAGCATTTTTCCATTTCCTGAAAAGCATCAATTTTGGAGATGGGTTTGTGCCCAACAGCAACTATGCTAGCTCTGTGGTCAGTGTTTTTCAATGGGATGGCGATCAGTGTAGGACAGCCTTTAAACATACTTTGTTTTCTGCTATCTTCTAAAAATTATAAGATAATATCCTCCTTATGAAATAAACACGTCAGATGTATAAACACTTTATTTCAAACTGGCACTTAACAAGTGACTAATATAAAAAGGCAACAACAGATACATAAATGAGGCATCAACAGCATTAAAATATCTTTCCATGGCTGTGAGAGACCCGTTTATCAGCTGATTAAATCTCATAACCCTTCAGAATAAATAAATCTTCAATCAAAGTCAGCCAAATAAAAAAAGAGGCTGCTGTGGAGTGCAGCTTGTGATCTTCACGACTATCCTGTGATTGACTTAGAAACCAAACTCACACTACAATTTACACCACGCTGGAAATAAACTTGAAATATAAACTGAGTCACTTTGATTTTAGTATCACTCAACACTTAAAAAGCATAAAGCATTTACATCATGAATCACAGCCTTATAAAAGTGCCCCGAGAGAAGAAACTGTGAGCGAATGCAGCAGAAATACTCGACACCCTGTGAAGAAACAAAACCTGTAAGAATTTCGACACATCCCCTCGGCAGTGTGGAAAAGCCTGCATGCCAAACGTGAAACTCCAGCTCTACCTCTATTCTTTACTCTGACACATTAGTTTATCCAAATCTTAAGTTAAAACAAGACCTATGATCATAAACATTAATCTAAGAAAGGTCCAAAGGTTAGTTAATAACCAGACAGTCTGGAAACATGACATACTTCATATGACACCAGCAGAGTGACTTTGCTGTGGGCAATAAATATTCTTATCTCTGTCTACATGAGTCAACTCCACAGTCAATAAAAATGTATTGAATGTGAGAAACGCCTCTGGGAACCAACAAGCTGCAAAATAAAACACCATCCTACTGATAGATCATCATCTGGCAGACAAATGTATTCAGAAAAGCTCCGAACACATTCTTCGCCAACCTTGTCCATGTCTTGTCGTGACTGATATGTGTAAGAAAATGTTCCAGAAAGAAGTGCTGTACAGTCTAAAGGCTACACAACGTTAAAAAGACATCACAGCAGGTCAGCAGGTGGAGCCACAGTGGAGGGGGGGTGGGGGGGTGGCGTGGGAAAACCTCTGCCGCCCGTCCCACTCTCACTGAGGTATCTCTCTACGGCTTGCGGCCTCCAGCTCCACGCTGGAGAGGAAGCGCCTGGATGTTCGGTGGCAGTCGTAGCTCAGCTCTGTGGTATAGACCGCGCTGGTTTTCTTGGGGTAGATGATGGTGGTGCTCTTGAATTGCTGCAGCCGGTGGCGAGGCTGGAACTCCAGCTGAGTCTTGTAGTGGCGCCAGGTGCTGTTAGGCACGGCCATGATGGTCTGCCTGCAGTGCTCCAGGCCTTGGCCAGTGGGCTGCAGAGCTACGCCCTGGATGAAGTGGCGATCTGAGTCATAGTGCACGGATGATGTGTATCTACAAAGGCAAAGGTAAAAGGTCATGAAAAAGACAGTTTTTAATATTTTTCTTGTTATGTTTTCGGAGCATTTTTGGCCTTTAATGATGGCAGAGAGACAGTGGACAGAGTGGGAATGGGGGGAGACAGAATGAAAAGAAACATGGCAAATGGGCCTCATGTGGGAATTGAACCTTGGCAAGGGCTGGGCGATATTACCTAATCTCAGCATCACGATTAATTGAAGCTCTTACCTTGTTTACCATTAATGAACGATTATTTTATGATATGCTGGAGCAAATTGGTGGTGTTACCGATGGTCATCGAAAAGGTCTTCCTGGAGTATTTACACTCAGCTTCTTTCTGCTGGATGTCCTCTGCACAGAATCCAAAATGTGCCCAAACATAGGAGACAGCATTTGTCTTGGCTACAAGGTCCTCTGATAGATTGGCACTTGTCTCCTCCATGTTGGCAACGCGTCCTTCGCTTTGCTGTGCTTAAAGTGAACGCAGACTTTATTGATGTATAATCACGTGACTTACACAGGGAAAACAATCAAAATAATCGACATGAGTAAAATTACTTCGATGAGAGCATCTAAATGTCGGTTTCGATTATTACTAACCTTTGCCACATTTATGGTTGCTACCAGCACCCCATTTGTATGACATATTGAGCAAGTCAGTCTGTGACCCCTTTGCAATGCCATTGAGCTGTTGGGTTTATGAACTATACTGTATATATTGTATATGTTACAGCCACAATGCTGCTCTGTTAAATCTGTGCCCCCCTCTTTTTGGTTTGATTTGTTTCCTTATTGGTTTTGTTATTAATATTTTTCTCTCTTTATATTTATATATTGTTTCATTGTATGGGAGTGTGTGCACGTTTAACTGTCTAGTAAAATTTAACAAAAACATTAAATTTAGTGCACACAAACTCCTTCAAAATGAGAAAAAATCCCTCCTCTGCCTCTGTTGCTTCCTCCAGCTTTTTTAAAAATGAGCATAAAACAGTCAACGATTTTTAAGTTTCTCCTGGTGATGCCATTAAGGGTTATGAAACCTCCCCCACATAGCCAACAGGTTGAAGAAAAATGTCTTGGCATATGTGTGCAGCCAAAGTAAACATCAGAGCACAGTACTAGAAATATAAAGCACCACCTGCTGCAAGGGGATCATGATGTTTTACACTAAAACTGTCTTTTCTGAGAAGGGATGACATAGAGGGGTTTAGAGGCATACCATAATCAAATCTCTCTGTTGAGTTTTTTGCAAGAAACCCAACTAATATGTTGTGGGGACATCTAGGAGCGGTGTCAACTTGCTGAAAAGGAGTAAGATATGCTTCTGTATAACACTAATGATAAATAATAATGGTAATAATTAGGGGCGCACAATATTGTCAGGGCTATATCAGTAATGGCAGATAATTGGCTTAAAGCTGATTATCAGTATGGGCAGATATTTACAGATGTTTTGCAGGTACAAATTGGCCAAAAATATCACATTTCTGGCTCTAGCAGAGGCAGAATGAAGTAATGTGACACAACGGTTTAGCTCAGAATTGGTGAATGTCCACTTTTATAAATCAAAAGTGTAAATTATTAAATAATAAAATGTTTGACTTGTTTAACAAATGCAGTGGGTAGGATTCAAACAGTGAAAAGTTGAGCCGAGTAGAGCAGATACAACAAACAGTGCCATCACTGTTCCAGTGCTTGGATGGCAGCAGACCGTTGTGTATTCCCAGGTAAGCATAATACTTGTGAGCCATATGAAAGTTTATATTTGTATTTTTTTTTTTGCCTTACTAGTGATTAGGGGTGAGTGATATCTGAGATTGTGAAGAAATTAAACTAGAATGTTTCGGTGATCAACCAACGCAGACCCATCAGATTAAACTTAAAAATGCCAAATACTCCAACAGTTCCAACAGTGGCCAAAATGATAAAATAATAGTTTTAAATAATTAGTCTTGAACTTGTATTCTAAATTCAGAATTCATGGATGTACGTTTGCTTGGGATACTGCAGTTTGGGCTTCTACATTCTGCAGTTTTCAGTCATCTTGTTGAATTTTGAAGCTCCTCAGATGATTTTGTTGTTGTTGTCGACAGCGAGAAGAGGAATATGTCACATCACACTGCCAAAAAGGTTTTGTTTACAGCTCCAAGTCTAGACATCAGGTTTTCTCAGTCCTGTGGCTGAGACATTTCTGGAGCAGCCTGCATGTATCTTTACTCCACAGCAGGTCAAATCGAACCCACCTGATTTCCTTGGGTGGTAATGGATCGAGCGCTATGCCCTCCCCGAAGGATGATGGCTGTAGCTGCTGGAAAGGTCCAGAGGGTAAAACTGGAACCTGCAAAGAGAAAATCAGCCCCACAGTCAACAACACACACGCTGAGAATCAGTAGTGTAATTGGCCCTGCTCCGTGCTCCAGTGACCCACTTTTTTTCAGAGGCACAGAACACGCAGAGAGCTCGTGCAGGGATGTTTTAAGTGTTTTCAGACTTTTTAATTATTTCCTAAAAAACAGATGGAGCCAGAGAGAAAGGAAATAAGACATGTGTGACCTACAGACAGACATGACTATAAGTGGAGGTGACATTCACTTCATAGGGAGACAGAGGAAACTTTTAAGAGCTTGTTTATTTTATGTCCTGTTGGCAAAATATAAAAACTAGTGATCCCCCAGATTTATGACATTATTCTTTTAATATATATGATATTCTTTTGTTAGATTGTTAAAAGGTACTTTACTCCTGAATAAACAACATATTCAAAACAGTAATAAAAACGAACATCTGCAAGATAACAAGAATGCTAAGTGCTAACTTATCAAAACTGACATGATATTAGATTTTAGGCAAATATCATATATTTAAAATATATTTTAGCTGCCACAGATATTGATGCTAATATATATGGAAACTAGAAGTGTTTTGAGAGCACAAATCTCAGCCAAGGCATTTCCAACATTTTCATGGAAGTTATTGGAAAAAAAAATGTAGTAAGCTGCTCTATCTCGCACTGTTAACAAATCATTGAAAAAAATTCCTGGATCCACATCTGGATTCAGATCATCACAAAAATCTAATCCCTTCCCTCTTATACCATGACCAACATTCCCTGAAAATGTCAACAAAATCCACTGAGAAATGATTGACTTATTACCAGAATGTGGAAAACTGCCCTAGCTTGCAACGTTTACACATTCTTTTACAAATTCCTGGACCTGCATCCGTATTCGGATCACCATCAAAACCTAATCACTTCTCCCTTATACCATGATCAATATTCTCTGAAAATCTCATTAAATTCTGATCATTGCTTTTGATTTATCCTGTGGACAAACAAACAAATGCCAGCAAAAACATAACCGCCTTGATGGTGAAAATATTTCTTAATGACTTCTGCATTACTTGCAAAATATAGTTTTATAGTAACAGTAAAATCAAGCTCCCTTTAACAGTTTAAAAGTTTGAACAATGAAAATCTGCTGACAGAAAATCAGCCTATTTTTTTTTTTTATCAATTTAGAGTCCAAATTTAAACTCATAATCTGAAACTCTAGAAACTTAAAGTGAAAATATGAAGCCAAATATCAGCAGAAATAGCAGCAGAAATTTTGTGGCAGTACTGATATCATACCAATAATTTTGTGCATCCCTGATCAAAAACTTTGTTTATTTAAAATGTGCACCTCATCTGTTAGATATTTCCTTCATTTCTCAAGTTTTGTCCACTTTCAATTGCCTGGTGTTTAAATCAGTTTCCTACTTTCTCGCTTCTTCCCCATTTTTCTTTATATCACATGCACTGTAGTCTTTTTTGTTCTGTCTAAATACAATTATCAATGGGTGCCTGCTATGATACTTAATGACTTTACACATACAACAATAAAAGCATCTCTATAACAGGGCTGAAGGGAAAATTAAACATCAGAAAACAACAACATTCAATAAAAAGGCAGAAATCTTTTGCAGTTAAAGAAAAAATGTTATGGTAGTCATGGGACAAACTCTTAAAATGTGACTTTCCACTCTTTTTTCTATCTTTTATTAACAATTTTACCATTTTCTATTTTTTCCACTAGTTCATTAAGCTTCCGTTTTATTGTTGGTATCCTCTGCAAATATGTTATACTTTCTACAAAAAGTTTTTGATGTTTGAATGAGAACTAAATGAATTTAAAGTGTAAATTTGTGAATTTAACACGGCAGGTTGAGAGCTGTAATGGATACAGGGGCAGTCATAACAGGAGGTAAATGTAATGCACTCAATTACTCAAGAGGAAAGCTTGAGAAATGGCACTGGAGTTTGTTCTGAGTAGGTTTTTTCTCTTCTTCCTGAAAACTGACCTGGATAATTTTGGATAAAAAATGATTTTAACATATAAAAGTTTGAGTTGGACACATTATTTTTCTGTAACATCTTAATTTTACAGACTGAAGATCTGTTAGTGTTCACTATTTTCTAACATACATGTTGTTGAACAGCAGGAGCCCAAATCACCTTATTTGCCTTCCTGCTTCTGTGGCTGGGGGCTGAGTATATTCACCAGACAGTAAACAAAATCACCCGCATTTGGCTTGTGGCAGGTGCTGATTTTCAATCCTTATGGCTGGTACACAAAATCTTATCATGGCTGCCTGATGAAGGAAAATTTCAACAATGTTGTCTTCGATGAAACAGCCATGCTTTACTTCTGCTTAATAAGTATTAGAAATGTTTTGGTTTGAATGTAATAGGATGACCAGACATTTCAATTAATATAAGCTCAGGTTTGGTGATACATCGATTAATTATCTCCGCCAAGGACGTTCTGTTTTTGCCGGCGTTTATCTTTCTGTCTCTTTGTCTGTCTGTTTGTTTGTGTTCAAAATAACTTGAAAAGTTCTGAACAGATTTGGATGAAATTTTCAGGAATTGTCGGAAATGGGATATGGAAAAACTGATTAAATTTTGGGGGTGATCCGGATCACCGTCTGGATCCAGGAATTTTTTAAAGGATTCTTTAACATTGCCAGATAGGACCATTTTCGCCAAAGTGGACCGAAGCTGCTTGAAGGAGGTCTGCGCTCTCTGAGTGCTTTTCTAGTTCAAATTATTTTCTGCAAAGGATTTAAAAATTAAAAATCAACATTTTTTTCCTCGACCTTCTACGACTAAGTTGTTGCAATGTTTGAAATTATAATTACTGAATATTTACAGTTTTCATGAGGGTAGGCCCTGTCATGTTCTGCATAAGCACATGTTTAGGCTTGTATTTGTTTTATAAATGAGATTAAATACTGTTTAGAGAGTTCTAACTAATTTACTGCAAAAATAGCTCAGCTTTCAGTGTTTATGTGCACAGGCCTGTCCGCTACTTGATCAACATTTAATGAAATGCACTTAAACTATATGAGGGTAATTCTGTTAAGTTTCGTAATGTATTTTTATAACCTAAAGGCAAAACTTGACTCATATAAGTTTTGTGTCACTTGGATTTTTTTGTCTTTTTTAAAGGAAAAAAAAAAATCACTGGAAATCGTAAATCAACTGTTGTGGAAAAAAATCAGGGATTTTATTTTTAGGCCATATCACCCAGCCCTAATATAAGCCTTAATGCTCTTACTAATAGTCACATTGTTTACTTGTATCTCTGAAAGCGTGCGACAGGTTCTTATTGGGATAACTGTTTTAAGCTCAGTCTTTGGAGGACATCTGGTCAAATGTTCTAAGAAGACATTAATTCAGCCATAACGTGCAGCAATTTGGGGGAAACATATTTTTGGATCCATAGCGATAAAAGCACAGTACGTTTTTCTGTCACATTTTCTAAATGAAAAACCTAAAAGTCAGAATCAGACCTCCACTATGACCATTAGAAAATGTGACAACTTCCTGTCAGTCTATTAACCAATCAGCGGCACCCAAATTCTGCTTCTCTTGTTACCTTGAGAGTAGCGTCTAATCAGGATCAGCCAGAGGTCAACATGAGAAAAAGTGAGTTATCTGTCAGTACCTAAAATAATTTAAAAAAGAATTGTCTGAAATTTGATGAGGCACTTTGTACAATTTGGGGCTGAAACTCCTTCCAAGATTGGCACAAATGACTATTTAAAGCAAGAAATTTAAATGTAGACCTGTAAATAGTTTTTGTTTGAGTTGCTTTGCATAGCTTTATTTCTTCTCCTGATTTTCAAGGCTTGAACCATACTCAGGTGTGAAAAGGCTTTTTATCAACATCTGTTGAATCTGAAGTCCAATTTGAGTTTTTTTTGTGTCTTTGATCGTACATATATTACTACATTAATCTGACAGCATCACAGCACAGATATTCTGATAGTGCCGGTTGTCCTGGGGAAAAAAAGGATGCCTTTAACTTGGTTGTGCTTGAAAGGGTTGAGATTTTACATACAATATTGCAAAAGAATTCCAGGAAAGCCAATAGATAGCAGAAAATGGCTTGGAGTTGCAAGAGAACATATTTATCCAATTGAGGTTTTCATAAGCTGATTAATCTACTCCAGTAATGTACATTTTATTTTTAATATGGATACATGATGTTATTGGCACTATATCTGTATCAGCAGATTCTTGCCTAAAAAGGTGATCAGGGTACATTGGATGTGGACATTTTATCGGATATTTTCAGCCGATATTTTAACTGTACAAACTGGCCATAGATATCTCATATACTGGCTGTAATATTATCAGAATGCACATGTACCATTGTGGTTTACCTCATCACTGAGGGTTCACTTTTATCAATCAAAAGTGTCATTTATTAAAGCATAAAATATTGTTTTCCTTGCTTCACTTTTAGTTAAACAGAGGCTTCCTGCACTTGACAAAAAATACTGGTTTCTGTGATAAGTAGAGATGAAAATTAATAAAATTGTATTGATACTAATGCCATTACTAGCTTCTGCTTATCATTATTATTCTTTAAAGATTCCCTTATCAATTCCTCTGGATTTCCTGTGTGGACCAAAGTTTGCCAACTTAGACTTTCAGTGTCAACAATGTCAAACACATGCCACACCTGAAACTCAACACCATTCTGCAAAGCTAAATGCCTCTGCAAGTTACTGCTGTTTACACCCACTAAATATGCAGTAAACATATTTTTGTCTGAAATTAAGTCACAGTTTCGATCACTTGTGTACCCAATCTACCATGATAACAATTTTTACTTCTTTGTAGTCATTTCTACCTAGTTCCTCATTTACAAGGCATGCATAAAAAGTGTAAAGAAATGACAGGAAAAAGACGACATTATTGGTCCTCAACTGGAATTGCCGTTTGATTCCTGCTAGGCATGCACGATATTGGATTTTAAATGATATCTGATATGTCAAAACTTATTTTGGCCGATACTGATATTGATATTGATACTGATATATAGAAAGAACTGAAAGTAGATTTTTTTTTGGATCACATCTGTTATATGTAAATATTTCATTTAAGTGACAGTTTAATCATGGTTTGTTTGCCTTTTCAAGAGCTACAAGCACTGATTTACTCATCTGGTGACATAAAATATGTCTTTTTTGGCAGCTGTTACTTGCAATTTAAATTTGTCATACAAGGATTTGCTTAACTTAATGCTAATAAATACAGCATAAATGTTGGCAGTAAATATCAGCGGAAATTTTATATCTGTTGATACCAATATATAGCTGTTGAAGCAATTATCTGCCTATACCGATAGTATCGTGCATCCCTAATTCCCACCCCTAGTAATAAATTTGGAAATACTGAATATCTGCAAAAATCTAATATCATGCATACCTACTCTAAAATTAACTTACTTGTATTTGAAATTCCTTTCATTTGCAATAATAAACGCTTTAACTACCAGCTCAACTGTTTAGCAGAGGTCATCAATAAATTCAGGGATATTTAATTTTTTTTTTTTTTTTTAAAGAACAAATTAAATCATTGTTTGATTCCGTTATCATTTCAGGGAACAGAGAAAACTACAAACAAATTAAAAATTAGATATTTTCTTGGTGAGGGATCTAAAGGTTTAAATAGCTAACAGTTGATCATGTAATGACATAAAAATGCACAAATATTTGACACAAAATCAATCAGAAAAGGCAAAAATGTTCGTAAATAAAATAGCAATCAAAAATAACTTAAATAGATGACATAGTTTAATGAACTAAAATAAAGGTTTTAGATGAATAACACATTCTCTCTCTCTCCCTATATATATATATATCTATATATGAGTCAATGGTTAAGTTAGGTATTGAAAATAATCATGATGGTAATAATAATAATAGCATTTAGCTTTTTAAACCTTTAAATCCCTCACAAAGAAAATATCAGTTCTTATGTTTTGTGTTGTGTTTTTTTAAACACATTAAATATTCTTGAATTTATTGACAGATAAAAGAGCTGAAATATCACCTGCACTGTTATTCTACATACATTGAGTTTAATCATGTAGAAGCGTGCTTATCCCATTTTGTTACAACTAACCCCGGTCTCCCCTACATTTAAATTAAAGCATAACTCTTGCATGCTGCAGTGTGCAGAGGTCTACCTCGCTCCAAATGCAGTGGGAACAGTCTGGTTTGACCTACCAGGGAGCTCTTCCCCTCGTCCTCGGACACCGGGCTCACGGTCCCGGCTTTCTCGGTGCACGCGGGCAGCAGCCAGCCGCTGGGGCTCGGGCTCGGAGGTAAGCCCGAGTCCGGGCTGTCGAGTCCTCTGTCGCTCCTGCAGGTCATGTCCAGCGGATCTCCTTCACAGACATTTGGCAAGTTTAACCTGCCGACCATTTCTGGTAAACGTGGTTGCAAAACTCCTGAGAGTGAACCGCAGATTTCGCAAATGACAAACTTCCAGCTGCCTCGAGCGTCCTGTTTTCAGCGGTGTTACTTTGAAACTCTTCCCGGAAAAGATGCACGACTGCCCGCTGGAAGTCTGACCAAACAGGCGGTAATTCTTCACCGACCACAGCCGAGCCGAAGATTAAACTCCCCCAAGAGGAAAGCAAAGTCCTTAAATGTGGCAAAGAAATATATCACAGAACAGCCCCACTCCAGTCCTATAGTGGTGGGACAGCTTGCCGCTTGAGCACAGAGCAGAGAAAAGTTGTGGGGCTCCTGCTGCCCGCGGGTCGTCTTCAAACTTCCTCCCCCCTCAGAGGGGCCTTCACAGCCACAAACATGGCACAGAAACGCCCTTTCAGACCCTCACTGACTCCTGATTGGACACATGATAACCGGCAACCCGAGACGAGGCCGGTCATGGGAACTTTTCCAGCCCCTCATTCAGAACTGGAGCTTGTTAAAATCTCCAGGTTGGTATTTTTTCCTGGTATTGTGCTCAATGTGCAAAAGGTGGAAGCAGAAACACCCATCTGATGAAATGCAAACAAGGGACAATGGTGGCAATGTTTTAATAGTGTTAAACAACTGCCAGTGAAGCACAAACAAGAAACAGTGTACACTGATTTAGATTAAGTTTTCAATATCTTTAGTTTAACAAGACTCAGCAGGAAAGGATAGATTTGTTACCAAGAGGGCCACATGTATTGTATTCTCGCTGTCAGAGATCCAAGACAATCATCGTTATGTTTTGTTCAACAACAGGGAAAAATATAATGCTCTCATCAGAATTAATGCACACATTTGAAGCTGAAATGCAAACATTGATGCCTAATTTAATGAGATAAATGGAGTATCAGTTATTCAAAGAGTTAGTTCAGGTTTTTTGAAGTGAGGCTGCTCAAGTTCGATGGCACTAGCAAATATAATCACCAATACACGACTGCCAGACTCTGCTCCTAAGAAAAGATAGCCAGGTATGGACTCTAGCCGATACATAAAAGCCTCATAATGCCCACTTTTAGTTTGAAACTACACAAAAAGCTACATAGGCTCGACTAGACGCTAGAGTGAGATTCTTTTCCAGATGGAGTCATGTGTGAAAGAGGGATGGGAAAACTGTGTGTAAACTGAGGAGCCGGACGGATCAGTAGTTACCTGGTGGAAGATGCATGAACTGTGAGCCCATACACAAGAACTACAAGGCCTATGATTACCACGAGTGGAACTTAGAAACAACATTTCTCCTGGACCTCTCTGATCCCGATGGGTAAGATGGGCACTGCTAATATCAAGTTCAGTCTTTGTAGAGGGGGCAAACTTGACAGCCATATTAAAAACATTTAAAAACAGTAAGCTGAAGTTGGCAAACGCCCACGTCAAGCAATGGAAATCGGTACTGGGACCATTGGTGTTGTATGTTTTTACATCCAGGATAAATAACAACGACCCATCTTCTATATCTTCGGGACAGTAAGGCCTCGATTACACGACAATGAAAATGACCGAAAACTGAGAGTTTTCATTGTGTTTGTGACTTCCATTTACACAAGAACGGTGCCTGGAGTGCCTGAATCTGACAAGTTTTGAAACCAGGGTCCAGAGTGAAAAGTTTTGAAAACGTTTTTGTTGTCATCGTCGTGTAAACAGGAATCAGCGTTTTCAGGGAAAACTGTGACACGCCGTGCATGCGCAGTACTCTACCTAGGAACAACAACAACAACAGCTTCGGCCATCTACCGGGCAACGTGTGCTGTTTACCGTGCTCGGTTTGCTATCCAGACAAAAATATCCAGATGGATTTGTTTTCTAGACAAGAAACTCCTGCGTCTTCGCAAGTCTACTTGCCATTGTTGTTTGTGAAAAGTTTGTCTTAATCAGAAGGAGTACGAGTGTTGTAACAATGCTGTTTCTCTACAAACCTACATCGCCAACCACTGACCTGGCATGCATGCTAGAGCGTTTTCAGTCATTCTCACGGATCCGCGTGAACGTGCATCATTTACACACTGTCTCTGCGTGAACTTGGAGCGATTTTGAAAATGCAAAGGAAAAACCTTTCCGTTTCTGGTGACAACGTTGTCATGTAAACGGGGCCTAAGATTTATATCAGTTTGCGCTCTCATGAACTCTAACTGGTTGCACTTTGACATGACCAGTGAGTGACTGGCGGAAGGATACGTAGTCTGTATGTTGTATCACAAAATAGTTCCAAACACAGGGGCTTTGTTGCAATAAAGTGAAAAGCTGTAAAAAAACAAAAGGAAAAAAAAAAACCCCTGCTATCCCGTCCAGTCAAGCCAACTTAGATTTAAGTGTTGTTCTACCCTAAAAGTGGGGTAACCGCGAAACTTTCGAAATAGGCACCTTTGACTGCTATGTATCGGCTAGCATCAGTACTTGGCTACTTCCCTCAGGGGGGAGAGTTATCAAGTTGCTTTAATGGCAATCATATTTACTAGTACCATTGCATAGGTCTGTAGTAACCCCATTAAAAAACAACAAACTATCCTTTTACACTTTTTCCAATGAAATAAACAGAGCATTCACTGGTTTAATAATACTTGCAATTGCAGTTAAATATATATTTAATGTTTTGCAAAGATTCAGACATATACACCAATATTCAAAGATAACTAATGCAACATTTATATTTCATATTCTCCTGAGCTGAACCCAGCAATTCACTTCCTGTAGTGGGCATGAAACTCCAAACTTGCTTTAAGAACCTTTAGGTTATCAGGCTACATCTTGTGGTACCACAGTTGTCCAAACTGTGGCCCATGGCCCCACTTTATGTGGCTCGCTGCAAGTTCCAAAATGATTGAAAATTTGTCCCACACCAGAATATAAAGCTTGTACTTGTCGAATGAAAACAAATTGATTACAAGATCTCAGAGTAGCACTGATTTGTTTCAATGTCTTCTCAAGCTCAAAGTCTGATTTACAAAGCATTACGTGCCTGTTATCTTCAAGCCCCTTTTAAGCTTTTCGAGCCTTGAGCAGTTTGCTTTTGTTTTGAAAGTAATGAGCCATGAGCATTTTTAATTAGTTAAAAAGATTAGTGGAAGGTTTGCTACATTTCCTTCATGTTCCTTCAAGTTATCTGTACTTGAAATTGATAACAGGGTCATGTTGCTTAAAGGGGATGCCAGCTGCCAACCCCTGACTTAGAGGCTTCAACTTTGACATACAAACTTTTCCAGAATCAAGGACAGATATAAATTTCAGATATCTTTTGATTTCTTCTAAAGTGGCTATGATTTTGTGTTAGTACTGAATGGAGCTGCTTCAGGGATCCAACAATCACTGGAAGTTTTCAGACAAAACCATTTTGTTGTGTCTTGGATTAAAACTACTGTCTCCAAACAATGAAGTTTGAGTTCACAATATCTCCTGCGGACATGGAAGGATGCATAAATCATCATATTGTTGCTAAAACATAAAACTCTGTTTTCATGTCAACAAAAAGAAGACAGAGGATAAAATAATGAAAAACATTTTGGACTAAATGGAGACATATCCAGAATACATACAGTATACCTCATAATAACCCCCCCTCTTGGACAGCAGCCTGATGCCGCGTTTCCACCAAGCAGCCTGGTTCAGTCTGACTTGGTACAACTACACGTATTTCAATGGTCACATAAGGAGAAAATGGACCTAAATAACTGATCCATGCCTTACCACTTTTTGGCACCCCTATGAAGGGGTGTTAAGCATATCAAATAGTGTAGCTAAAAACGATGCAGTCTGTTGATTGGTCACAAAGATTGCCAATTCTCAAGTGACAGCAGCAAGAACACATACCCCACCAAGATCCAATAAGCGTAGATTCAGAATGAACTGCTGTTGCTGTAAAGACTGTCCACATAAAACAGTCTACTGGAGTGCTGGAAGTCCTCCACCATCGCACTTTGTTCACAGCGTTGTACTTCAGAATACTGCTCGTGGAGTGCATGTGAAGGTACAGCTGGCAGTGAAATCGCAAAGATCAGGGCTTACCGCCTCCAACCGCCCTGAACTGTACTGAACCAAACCAGACCACTTAGTGGAAAAGCAGCTTTAGTTTACAGACTTAAAACGAAACACCAACATTTTCTTCTTTTTGTGTCTCGCCTCACTCCCGAGTCCATGACAAGCGGGTAGACACCATTCTTTCGACTCTGCGTCCAGGAACAAGAAAGAGATGGCCAAAGCTTGCCCAGCGCTAGTTAGCTTAGCTCAAACACTGGGAGTCAACGGGTATAGCTAGCCTGCCAAGCAGAGTCTTTTGAACAGCTCATTTAAGTGAATGGTGAGAACTGATTCGCAGTTGTGAGTGAGGCGTTTGTTGGCGAGCCATTCTTAAATTTGCAGGCAATTTGCATGGCAGTCGACAGAGACAGGCTAGATATACCTGTTGACTTCCAGTGTTTGAGCTAAGCTAACTAGCAGTGGGCAAGCTTTGGCCGTCTCTTTGTCTATCTGCTTGTCATGGACTCAGGAGTAAGACAAGACACGAAACCAAGGAAAATGTTGGCGTATCCCTTTCAGTGAGCTGGTTCTGATTTCCAAGTCAACCTTTAGGGGTTTGAAGAGCCAAGCACACAAAGTGGGGCTCATGTTTGAGTGAAGATGCACAAACCCCACGGTCCTCTTTCACCTTCACTCTGTAACTCTGTAAAGAAGTGGGTTTAAATTAGGATTAGGTTGCCTACAAGCGTTTTTGATTAGACATGTCCCAAAGAGGAAAACAGCACTACATTCTGTATTCTGAGTGCAAATACACAGTGCAATCACATAATGATTATAAAAAGCTCAGATGTTAGTGTCATGAAAAGATAAACAAAAAAATGACATACAAAGCAACAGTATGTAGAGAAAGTTGATAACGTCTCTTCATAATCCAGCATCAGCTTGACTTCATTTTCTGTCAGTCACAAAGTTCACTCCACTTTATGCTCTCTGTAGTTTCACACTGTAACCGTCCGGAGCATTAATTCCTTGAGATGAAGAAATACAAGAGTGCAAGACATCCCACCCTGCACTTTACAGTTTAAATCATATATGTGTGTGTCTGCTCACAGTCTCTTTTTGATGAGTTTCTCTAGTTTGCGAATGCGGGAGGACTCCTGTTCAGGGGTGGGGGTGCTGAAGGAAAGAGAGGGGCCTCCATCGGCACCGGAGGGTGGAGTGGGTAGCCTTTGCCTGAAGAGCTCAAGCATGCTGCTCTGCTCACTGCGCTTCAGACCCTACAAACATGAGGCAAATGAAAATATGTTCACAAAACTGATATTTAAAACAAAAGAGGACTGTCTTGATTTTGAATGTGCCAATTAAAGATCCCAGAAAACAAATATTAACTAGAAAGCACACGGAGAGCACAAACCTCTGCCAGGGTAGCTCACATATTGCTGTTATATCTATAAGTAATAGTTCCATGATAAAGTTACCATCATAATATGATTCCTAGACCCTTTAAACCCACACCTAGCACCCAGAATCATGTTTATATCATTATTAGTTAGACAGTTGTTGAGCAAAAACAATCGATTGCTAATGGTGGTTATCTGGATCACCTTCAAAATCTAATCATTTTTAAGATGGACCATTACCAACATCTCCTGAAAATTTCAGCAAAATCCATCCAGTGGTTTTTGCGTTATCTTGCTAACAGACAAACAAACAAACAAACAGACAAACAAACACACCGACAGACCCTGACGAAAACCTCCTCCTTGGCGGAGGTAATTATCTGACATTCTCGTTCGACAAGTCAACAAATTAGCTTAATCAGAGAAAAATCTACTTTGTCTTTAAGTCAAACAAACACACCTTCATGTCAAGAATCTTCTGGAAGGTCTCAGGATTCCCATCAGCCAGGAGCTTGATGTAGTTATCCACAAACACCACTGGTGGTTCATGTGGGGCCATCACCACCTGTGGAAAAGGAGAGTTTATTGTTGATTTCAGCCCTCCCTGCTTTCCTGTGAACCATCACGGTATGACCCAAGAGATCTTTAAATGATCCCACATGGGGCCGCTATGGCCCAAAAAAGGGGGAGAAGGGGGCCACAACTGACAAAACCAAGTAAGTACTAACTGCAAACAAAGTGGGTGCCATGGGTCTATATTTAGATTCCCAGTTATTTTTTTCTTTTTACAAACCAATTACTCTATGCATCAGTGGTCAAGAAGTGGTTTTACCGGTAATTATTTTTGGGGGGTAATGAGTGTGGGCATTAGTCTAGATTGCCAGGAAAAAAAGTTTATTGGGGCATAAGTCATTCTTGTTGTTTACAACATTGGAGACTGGTGGAAAACGTGGATCAGATAGCGTTTCTTGCAGGCAGACCAACACATGGCTGACAGATCTACACCTCCCCTCTCATGCATATGTATGCCCGCACAGATCATCTCTCCTTTCCTTCACTTCAAAATGACTCAAGCTATCCTTTCAAGCATAATCTTTTAACTACAAATACACGTGAAGGTAAGGTGGAAGCAGGAGATAAGAAGAGTAAAGCTCAGGCGCAGGATAGCGTGGAATTCTTTTGCTTTCCTTCTAACCTGAGTGATTTACTTAGCAACTGTCCTGGAGCAGGGCCAAGGGAAAGGCCTGTGGGGACCTTGTAAAAAAAGAAGGGAAAGAAAGGGGGGAGAGGGAGTTTAAGAATGAATAACGGGCATTAAAAGGGAGAGTGGGAGAAACAGAGCCAGGAGGGGGGTAAAACATTCAGGCTGAACAAGGGCAGAATTGAAGGGGGGTTGCCTTTTAAAAGTCCCTAGAAGAAAACTTCAGAGAGAGAGAGAGCTGGAGCTGCAGTGGGCTGGGCTGGGCTGGGAGAGCGTGGAAAACAGCCACGTCTCACAGGCATCCAACGGGCCAGGAGAGGCTGTCTCAGATACACAGATCATATGCTATGCACTTTGAACATAACAGAACACTGCTTCAAAACACAGGAAGCCCAACAATATTAAACCTTACACTCAAAGAAGATATTTTTACGGATTAACTGGATGGAGCTGCAGTGGGACCATAAGAAATTTGTGCTATGAAGACTCAAAGCACCAAGACACACTCATGAGTATATATCATTTAAAACAAACAAATAATCATCCCTGATTTGGAAAGGGTTTGAACGTAATGATAAACAAAAAGAAAGCGATGACCGTATTTGCAATTCAAGCCAGCAATGGGAACAGTTTTAGCACCTGTCAGCCTTTTGTACTGGGCTTAGAACCCAAAAATTCAGGAACTGTGTGGTATAACCACAGTTGTACTGTCACAGCAGGAAATGTGCTTTAGTGAAGCTACTAAAACTGCTAATAAGACACAGAAGCCTGCTCAAAGAGACTCTGCATATGATGCTGTTGGGATCTTCTCCTGCAAGTAAGATTAGTTTTTCTTAAACACTGAACCGAACAATCTTAAAGGTAATGGGAATTTGCAAGATTTTGATGATAGCTATGCAAACATCAATTCAGTTTATTGACCTAATTTCTCACTAATTCTCTTATCAAACCTCTTGGATTGCAGGTGTGGAAGAAGTTGGACTTCCTGTGCCAATAGTGTCAAACAATAGCATTTAATATTTTGTTACGTCAAGTACCGTCTCCTGTCTGCGGTAATTATTTCCTAAACTCTGCTGTTGTCGTTGGTGCTGACTTCCTCTCATGAGAAAGGACCTCATTGTTTTGCAAGCCTAGCGTAGAACAAAGCTGATTGTTGAGCACAAAGACAAATTATATCCATGTATTGCTTAAACTAGGTGGCACCTGTCAATACAGTGTAACCCATCCCTGGGTTACACTGTATTGGCGTCCCTTTCTTTGATTTTAAAATTTTCTGTTGCTGCAAAAGCTAAAAAGTGTGATATGTTAACTATTAGCACTGATGACACAAACACAGCATTATAAGTTCTAATGGCCTGCTGGTGCAGAGAACTAAAGTCTGATTTATACTTCCGTGTTGAACTAGTTCCCTAGCCTATGCTGTTGGTTCGTACAGCCCTGAATGGTCATGTAGTCTGACATGCAGCTCCTCAAAAATGAAACTATGACTTGAAACAATGCAGACTTCAACCTTGTGGTTGGCCTGCAGGCTAGCAATGGGAGACTGTCAGTCTCTAAGGACATCTCAGGCATTATTTTGTAAACCAGGTTGCAATATTGTTGCTGCAGAAGATGAGCCAACTAGTTCAAAATGTAAGAAATGCATTTCCTCATCAATGCCTTCATGGCTGAATGAGCACAACATAATTCCCTTGTCCTATACCTCAACAGATTGAGCGGCATTTAATCTGCTCTAATGTCTCCTCTCTTATTCTTTGAAGTATCTCCAGTTTAAGCTACTGCTGCTGGTAATTCATCAGTTCCTTTTCCAACTTTAAACACTCCATTTCTGTGGTTTTCTGGATCAAAACTTGCAGAACAGATGGCGTGGCCAAAATAGAACTCACACTGCCAACTAGTGTCTTGGTGGAGTGTTACAGAATGATGCAAACACAACAATGCAGAGGTAAAAATACTCAAGAAGGCACAGACTCCACAGCATAGGTTTGTCATTGTTATTCAATTACAGTATAGATTCTAATACTGCTTCTTTAAGGTAAGTAGGGTTGTCATGGGGTAGCTGTGCAAAACCACTGTGGCATCTTCACAATAACAAAAACAAAGGTGACAGTACTGTCTACCCCTATGTGGCTTTTTGTTATTGTATGGAGATAAATTCTGTTCCAAAGACAGTTGCAAGCAGCAAACAACATATTGCCAAAAGAAAAAGAAAGTTTGGTGAGTTATGCAGCATTATGGACAAGTGGGAGGCATTTCATCCCAGTAACAGTTGGTCCCAACTGTTGAAACTCTGACCATTAAGAGCTCTGCAGTGTTTCTGTGTCACATTGAGTCCCAGCTCAGCTCACTTGAAGCCCCGCTAGAAGTAATGTGAAAAACTGCAGCAGGTACAATGCACAATCCCTGATGAAAAAGCAAAAAAACTGAGAAAAGTGGAGGCAACTCAAGCAGATACCGCATAGAGGAAAAGCCCCAAATGTCTCAACAATAATATTCTGATTTCAACCTTCTTTGCTACAGTGGAGGAAAAGAAACTAACCTGACTCATCTTTTAAAAGGCTGTAATTTGCTGCTTATGCTAGAACACAAGTCCTTTACATTGTTTTTAATGTTTCTGAAGTGAATCAAAGACAATATTGAGCATACAGTCAATTTTAAACAGACCTTTAAGTCACTACCAAGGGAGGGAAAAGTGGCACAGGCCAACCAGTCTCACCAATCAGAAATAGCACGGCTGAGAAGTTCTGTGATGTAGATGTCGTCAGCATAAACAGTAAAAACACTGGCCCTGATGGTGTTACAGTCTAGATTGAAAAAGATTGTGTAAATGGTGCAACAATTAGCAAAAAGCAAGTATATGAAGTGATACATTTGGCAGCCGTCAGGACAAGATGTTTCCCTGTGGAGTCGACCCCATTTGCTCCAAACTGATGCTAATAATAGTCTGTGCGCTTCATGTGAGAATGAGCAACTGTTTCCCAACAAATTTATTAAGTGATGATAGTGGATAATGTTAATGATATGTTAATAGCTTGTTAAGCAGCTCCTGATTGTAGCAAAAACATACTTAAGGTCATAGAGTCTCATTATCCGTTTAGCTCATCAACATGACAGTTTTAATAAATGAGACATCATTAAATTTAATACTGAACCACCAAAACACATAAACATGACAGTCAATTGTCAAAAAGTATTATGGTTTCTCAGTGGGAGAGAATCAGATTCAATTACAAGTCACATCACAGAGTGTAATATAAGACTATTGTTGAGGCTAGACAGAGGAACTCTTATACTGACCTCTAATGGGTTTGTCTTTTAGAAACTTCAGCCCCAGCTCAAGGTGGAAGCAATTACCAGGGAGGAACTTTGGTGCTGCACAAAGCTGATGGCTAAAGTCGTGGTTTCAGTACAAAAGATTCACTTTCCTTTGATGGGTCATCTGTCTCTGCCATAAGCAGGAGCACCTCTTTCATATGCCTGCTCTTAGGGATTCATAACATTATATTATTGCTGAAAAAGTTCATCATTAGGATCTGCAGATGTGATTTTTTTTGTCTGGTTTCAGGCTGTTTTTTTTGGTTATACGTACAGTATAGGCAGAATGTACAAATACAAAGCAACGGACCAACATATCCTGAAGTTTATTTTCTTTTTTTTATCCTCATTCCTTCATAACCCACACTGTGTTTTAAATTTCTTTGGCTTATTTCTGTTGCTCGGGAGATAATGAAAATAGGTAGCACTATGTTGAGAATTTATGATGAAAGAAAATCTAAGCAGCAAACAAATGATGCAAGGCCAACAGGTATTTTTTCAAAATCAGGTTCTACAATTTTAATAGACTTTGTGAAGCTGTCAGTCAAACAAACTTGTCTACACCAACATACTAAATCTCTTCATACTAACACGTGTGAGTGTCCAGGGTATTAAACTTCAAGGGATTGTTTGGTGTTCTGAAGTGGGGTTGCATGAGGTTCGTGTCGGCTCTATCTTTGTTAAGAGAGAACTGGCAATGAAGTAAGGCTGTGCCGCAGGAGCCAAGAGCTCTGGGTAATTTAGTGATTTTTAGGTGAAACAAGCTTAAAACAGCATCAGGGTGATTGTACATCGCAAAGGACACATTTAAAACACTTTACTTTTCCACGAGCAAACCTCTCTGTTCTAATACTACTTTACTCCAGGGCAGAATGATACATAAGCCATGTAGTGTAGCTCTGTCCTGTTCAGTGTACAATCACCCTCATGCTGTTTTCTGGCCTTTTATCACCTAAACTTAACTAAATCACACAAAGCTATTGGCACAACCCAGGTCTTGAGCCAGTGCTTTCTCTACAGGAGCTGACCTCAGATGTAACTAATGTATCCCCCACTGACATGTACCTAAGCATTTTGGGGAAAAGGCAGCAGGCTAAGCTACCAACAAAACAGTAATATAATAATGTTAATAGTGGAGATTAAATATCCGATATAAGAGTATACAGATGAACAGATTCATCAGTATAGGACATGCCTGATGATATAAGTGCAACCAATTCAGTGCATGAAGAAGAGGGGCTTCAAACGCCTGCTGGTGTCTTCACCAGACTGTAGAAGACACCAGATAGCATGGCAACTTATGACAATGTAACACCTGTAAAAGCGCCGGTAGAGAAACTGTCAGTGATGTGGAAAAAGTAGAGAGCAGCTTCAAAAAGGACAAATTCTCCTTCTTGAACAAGCTGGAATAAATACTAGGAACTAAATAAGTTTTTGAATCAGTGGATGTAGTCGTGTCTTGTGATGATCTGCTGTAGAGACCATGAATAATGTTAACCTGTTGCTATTTTCAAGGTATGCTGTGCATGTGCACAGAAAGTGACTCTGCGGGATATAAAACATTATCACTGAGTAGTACATTGTCATCAACCTGGTCGCCTGGTAGCTGTAATGCAATCATTATTACTACTAATGCTGCATTTACAACTAAAGCAGTGTGATGAGTTAACTCAACACCCTGTTTGTGTGATTCCTTGGGTGATTGTGCCCTCACTGCAAATGAACCGCCCCTCAAGTCAAGTTGAGTTAACAGGCGAGCTCAACTTGGTTCTTCGTACCAAAATGAATCGACTGCTGCATTTTTATATTTTCAAACAAACTGTGCCAAATAGGGAACTTGTATCTGAACAAATCATGTCATTTCCCTTGACAATAATTGTCTTTCAAAGGTCTCAATGCAGTGTCAGCTTCTTCTGTGAGGGATTAAAAGGCCGCATAGATCAAATTCCAGCTGAAGGGAAGAAGTTAAATCCAAAAAGACACAGACCAGAGTAGTGGGCTGAAGTGGATGCATGCTATACTCCTATAATGTCAAAGTGTCTTTAATGTGTGGCAGATGAGAGGAAATTCCTGTGTATACATTCGGGGCAGCTTTCCAGGGACGGGCTTCAACCAGACCATATGGACGAGTGAGCATCCCAGAAGAAAACAAGCAGAGGAGGATATCATATTTGAATTTATGAGCAGGGAGGAGAAGACAAAACTAAATTAGCGCTGCAGAAAGGACGGCGTCTGCCTCTGAGCTTCTGTTTTTGACAGCCGAGACTGTCGTAGAAAAATTAACGCAGATCGCATTCACACCAGAGTCTGACCATCATAACTACAGGAAGGAAAAATGGTCTCTTGGGACTGCGGGGGAAAATCAAAGGCCAAGCTGGCAGGCACTCTGTGTTTGCATTTCTGTAAACTCCAGGGACAGTTAATTAGGGTGGGGTTCAATCTATGGCAGCCACATACCAGTGTCCTCAAGGGTCACATAAGGTAAATCTAAAGCACTGCTAACTGGCTGTATCCTGTGTTTACCCTCCTCGCTAAAAAACAACAACCTAAATGCTTTACAGCTCGCGATTTTCGTGAGAAGACGCATGGCTGCATGTATTTACTTCCTAACTCACACTGCTCGCCCAATCTCAACATACTGTGTTTAAGAATATACATGTGTGTTGTCGACCTCTCATTAAAGCAGCCCAGCAAGAGCCCAAATCCACATGTGAGGAGGGTTATTTTATAGGAAACATGCTCACAAAAAGAGCTATTGTTAGTGGGGTTAAACACCCAATTAAAGGGTTATTCTGTCCCAAAATAACTCCAAGATAGTCTGCCTTCAAGTGACTAAAGCAGACATTTGAATGCTGGCTCGCCGTTCAAACCACAAACACTCGAGGGATAAATGTTTGTTCGGTCTATTGTTGCTTCGATGGAGCCTCAACCAGTGGAAAAAGCAGTTGGCTGTTGGATTATTCTCAGTCAACACCAGAGCTAATGTTTAATAGGAAGTGTCAGAGTTTCAACGTTAAATATTCATGGCAGCAAACAAGAGATAAAGAAAACTCAATCAGAGCTCAAACACTTAAAAGAGAGTGTTAAGTTCCGAGCCTTTAAAGGTCAGAAACGAAAGCTTTGGCTGTAAAGATGTCTGGCATGAATTTTGCCACCTGAGTTCATAAAACCTGAAGTGTCCATAAAGATTGAGCTGCTCTATTGATGTGTAAAGAGGAGCCGTTTGTTTAAAGGTTTCAACTCTAGTCCACTTTGAAATCCATCAATTAAAGATCCAGGGTTTATAAATCAAAGGTCAGCTGTAAGAACAAATCTCTTAATGCAATAACAGAAATGTCAGGTGGCTCTGGACTTCGATCTCAAGTGGTTTTAAACACACTTTACTCTGAGTATGCTTGTTCGAAGTCGTTGAAGTGGATCTCACCTTAAGAATCATCTCTGCACGTGTCATTCCTTTCACGACTATCTTAGTGTAGCTGGCAGGAGCCTTGCGGAGCACCTGGGAGCCGATAGAGGGCAGGTCCAATAATACTGTCTTCAGGGAGTGAGTGTCAAGCAGGAGCTGGAAATGGACACAAAAACAGAACTTCAGACTGTATATTCAACAGAAAACATGCATGCAAGTGTACACAACTAATGAACAACAACAGGGATGTACCAATAAGGTTTTACCAACAAAGTTCTGTGCTTTCATAAAGGGTTCCCTGGATGATTGGGAGTTTATTTTATTGACTAACAATCATAAAAAAAATATGTGAATGGGCCATTTGCACTTGTTTTTGTATAAGATAAAAAATGTAAATTTTTTTTGCATATTATGGGACCTTTAACTATATGAAACATGTATGCTCCGTTAAACAATTAGCTGGGTCCATGCTCTAGTCAAACGTAATTTCAAGAGGGGAAACATAACACAATCAAAATATGATCAATATCTCTATCTAGGAGCGCTCAAAGAGCAAAAACCTCCACCAAGGCATTTCTGGCATTCTTAGCCAAATTATTCTGGAACATGTGGAAAACTGCCCTAAACTGCAATGCTAACAAATCCTTTAAAATAATCCTGGATTTGTCCCTGGATAGTCAGATCACCACCAAAATCTAATCACTCTACAGAATTTTGGCATGCATATAAACCCTTATATTGCAGCCCTGCTCAGAACAGGCTGTTTGGGTGTAAATTGTCTAACAAACTGAACAAATCATTCTAAATAATTAAAGACTCGGTACAAGAATGATAGCAGGAATGTCTCCATTGATAAAGACAGTTTGGCAAATTTCTGACTCCTGATCTAAAGGAAAAGCGTGGGCAAATCTGTGAAACAAACTGAAGGAAACTCAAATTCCTAAGGAGTGATTACATAAAACAAACTTGGATCTTCCAGTACGATCCTGGAGCAAAACAGTGGTCAGTGCATTGGAGAACAACATTGTCACCAAGCATAAAGAACCCATGGCAAAGCAAGTCCAAGTTTAAGGCCATGTTAATTGCTGTCTTTGACATCAAGGGCATAATTTCATGAAAAATTGCCAGAAACAGTCCAGAAAGACCACAGCTGGGGAAAAATTCTTCATCAAAGCAACGCACCAGCTCACACTGCGCTTTCAGTGAAGAAATTTCTGGCTCTGAAACAAATCAGTGCTCCTCCCTATTCACCTGATCCAGCACCGTGTTACTTTTCCCTTTTCTTAAGATCAAATCTGTGCTCATGGGAGCATGCTAAGAGTCTGTGTCAGTTACGAAAAGAACAACAGAGGTTCTGAGACAACTGTCAGAAGAAGGCCTGCTGCACTGCTCTGATCAGAGGAAGACCTGAATGCAGCAGTGTGCTGATGAAGAAGGTGGAGAAGATTGAAGGAGAAATTCACTGAAAAATGTTTATGTTCAATAAAACTATATTCAAGCATTAGTCTCGTTTCTTAATAGCCATACCCCGTATATAGCTTTTATTCATGTTTGAAACTGACTCGTGAACATATTCATGGAGTAGGGGGTGCTTCAGTTGCCCACCCCTGGTATAATTACATCACATTGCATGCACACAGTGCTTGTCTCAGTGACGGACATCTGAAAAATCTGTTAGGCTAACCACAGGTGATTGGACAGGGAGTTTCTAAAACAATTTAGATCAGTCTTAAAATGATCAGTTCCTTATCAATTAGTGCACCCTTATGCAACATTAATGATAAAAATGTCATTAAAATGATGTAAAAACTTACTTGTTCAGCTCCCACCATGCTGATAGGCTTGCATCTGAACAGGTGGTTTATAAATTTAGGAATAAAAGAACTAAAAAGAGAAAATAAAAGACACATATGACAGAATTAGATACCTGTAATTATGGGTAATAGGTAGTACAATGAAGCGTGTGGCATTTTTATATTACTTTGTGAACTTGATGCAGAACTGTGTGAAGTATTTGCGTGTGGAGGCCAGATTGTCTCTGATAATTGGAACGTTTTGCTTGATGTGCATGATGATTGACGTCACATAAGGACTCTGGTCGCCCACATGCTCCACGCTCTGCCACGGCATCTGCAGGAGAGAGAATGAGACGGACGGGGAGGGGAAAATGAAGCACCAGAGGCTGCACATCAGTACTGTGTAAATGTTGGTTGGCATCAGGCTTACGTGAAAATCCCTTTACATTCATCAGGAGTTAAAGGAAGACTCTTTTTAATCCAAAGTTTTTCATGATAAATGGTTGCAAGGAGACATCCAGATATCAAATATCTTAAGAGACTGTAAGAGAATAATGTGACTGTGTGTGCTCCTGTCTTACCTTGCTCATTGCAGTTAGAGCTGGGTCACAAGCAGCATCAAGGTCTTGAACGAGAAGCTGTATGCTGTTTGAGATTACACTGACAAACATAGAAACAAATAACACACAATGAAAACACATGATATTCCCACAAAATGCTCAAATCAATGAAAAAATTCTGCTGTGTGTTTCAACTTACGCGCTAAATGTATCCATCTCCCCTGTCAGATTAATTCTCTCTACCAGGACTTTATCTACTTTCTCCTTTAGCTTTTCTTCCAGCTGGAATAAATACAAAGAGAATTGGGACATAAGCATTTAGAAAAGTTTATTGTAGGGACTTTAAAATAAGAGTTGGACTTATATTTAAATACAGACTCAAAAATTGTGTGCAAGTGTTGCACAAGTTCCTTAAAATGCTTTCGAAACACAGAACACACGTTTTGTCACAGCCAAGTGATAGGTATCTCTTATCTGCCTGAACACATGCGTCAATGACAAATCTATAATTCGATTTAAGGCATGAATTCATAGTAAGGGAGGTCATCTTTGTGTGTGCGTGCCTGCTGCGTAGTGGCCAGGCAATACTCTGCAGTGCTTAGGATGCTACAGATCAGGCAGAGCTCGTCCACAGTGAATTTGGCAGCCTCTGAGCCTTCTTTCTCCTTCAGCAGACTGCTGATGGTCAGAACCCCGCTGTTACTGCTGGATCTGGAAGGACAGATAACAAAAGAGAGAGAGAAAGTAGAATAAAACAACTTTACGCTGGAAGTATTACAGATTATTTTTTGTCTCAATAATGAATTTATGGCTTTATTCACACTGCAAGTCCATTCTAAGATTTCCTGAGATTATGTTTTTATTCATAAAAGTTGCTCTAGTTATTAATTAGTTAATTAATAATGTTCCATTCATCAGCCAGACGCAGCAATTAAATATGAACATGAAGTCTCAAAACATGAATGAAAAAGAGCAGAAAGAAAGGCCCTGTATGCACTGCCCTCTTTCACAGTATGCTAACAAAGAAATCACACACGAAAAACAAAAATCTAACTTTAAATATTTGCACACCAGTAGATCCATTCTCATCCAATCATTAGATACAAAGTTTAAATTCATTTCATACCATTTAAAGTTTACTTTTGTTTTTTTACCGGTCACCAAAACACAAAACTGAACAAGGACAAAGACAAAGACAAGACATTTACTGTTCTATCTGATAAATGTCATTGTTTTTCGTATTTGTTTTGAATCTGATGCCTGCAACACGTTGCAAAAACATCTGGGACAAGAGCATGTGTGCCACTGTTACATCACCTTTCCTTTCAACAACACTCAATAAGCCTTTTGGGACTGAGGGCACTAATTGTTGAAGCTTTGTAGGTGGATTTCTGTCCCATTCTTGCTTGATTCATGACTTCAGTTGCTCAAAAGTCAATGAGAGACAGATCTGGACTGCCAGTAGGTCAGTCTAGTACCTGCATTCTTTAACCACAAAGCCACGCTGTTGTCACGTGAATGTGGTTTGGCACTGTCTTGCTGAAAAAAGCAGGTACGTCACTGAAAAAGATGTTGCTTGGATGGCGGCATATGTCGCTCAAAAACCTGTATGTACCTTTCAGTTTTAATGGTGCCTTCACAGATGTGCAAGTTACCCATGCCATGGGCACTAACACACCCCCATACCATCCCAGATGCTGGCTTTTAAACTTTGTGCTCATAACAATCTGGATGGTCCTTTTCCTCTTTAGCCTATAACGTCCATGGTTTCCAAGAACAATTTGAAATGTGGACTCATCAGACCACAGCACACTTTTCCACTTTGCGCCAGTCCATCTAAAATGAGCTCGGGCTCAGAGGAGCAGAAGCACTTCTGGGTGTTGCTGATCTATGCCTTTTGCTTTGCATGGTAGAGTTTTACTTGCACTTGTCAATGTAGCGTCAAACTGTGTTAACTGACAAATTTTTTCCACATGGTAATATCCTTTACAGCACAGTGTCACAAATTGAGGGTCACAGGCATTCAATGTTACTTTCAGTCTTGCTGCTTACATGCAGACATTTCTGCGGATCCTCTGAGTCTTTTGATAATATTATGAACTGTGGATGACAAATCCCCAAATTCCTTGCAATTGTATGTTGAAAAATGTTCTTCAACTGCTATGACTATGTGCTTACACAATTGTCCACAAAGTGGTGAACCTCAGCTGAGCCTCCCTTCATACCCAATCATGACACTCATCTGTTTCCAATTAATCTGTTTACCTGTGGAATAATCCAAACAGGTGTTTTTTGATCATTCCCAGTCTTTTTTGTTTTCTTTTGTTGCCTCTGTCACAGATTTTTTGGAACATGTTGCAGGCATCAAATTCAAAATGAGTATTTGCAGAAAAACAATTACGTTTATGATTTCTAACATAAAACATCTAAACATTTTGTATTTTTAGCGTATGTAGTTGAATATAGGTCGAAAAGGATTTGCAAGTCATTCTGTTTTTATTTCTATTTACACAATGTCCAAACGTCGTTAGAAATGGACTTTAGTAAAAACAGAAGTTTGGACACCTCTTATTTAGACCATCAGAACATTTACCATATTACAAAAGTGTCAACCTTTATCTGATTCAGCAGCACAAATGAAAGACCCTGTTTACACTTTGCATTTCCTTTTTCTTGATAAACTTTAGGACCTCCATCGACAACCCACAATTTGAACTCACTTTAAATTAATCAGCAACCTACAAGGTTGATTTAAGAATAGTGTTTTACCATTTTTTAGATAAATGTTAAAGAAACATTCTTTGTGTCATTAATCTTTTTCAACCACAGGTAAAGAACACCAGTTTTAGTATCTAAGACAGTTCAGGCATAACTGCAAGCAGACAAAAGTGTCATGACACTCAACAATGAGGCTTCAACTGAAACCGAGTCATTAATAAACGTCAAAACAGAGACGTGTGGTCATGAAACCACAACATAGTTTAAGCTCTTTTGGAGGGCCCCTTCCAAAGCTCACAAAACCAAATCTCAGCACACCACAGAGGACAGCCATGTCTGTGTCAGGCTTTAAGTACAGACACTTCCAAAGTGTCTGAGTGCATTTTGTGTAGTGTTTGTATACAGCTGAATATGGTACATATTAGTCCAAATGCAGAAAACAGCATGCCTGTGTGCGCACTGCAGCCAACGATGAGCTCTAATGTGGCCAATGAGCCAGAGATGTTTTTGCTGGTAGCGTATTAGGCCTTGCCACAAACATAACCAACTCCAGATCTCCTCATAGCATGCCATCCCAATCCATCAAACACAGCGGGGGACTGGAGACATTAAGTTTTCAAACTAAACTCCTAAACAGGCCAATCACCATACCAAAAGAGTGAACAAGCGAGGGCGTGACAGGCTTGTTTGTGAAAAGCTAATTCCAAATAAATCGCTGTTTGTGTTACTGCCCAGAAAATGAGTGATTCTCATGGATGGAATTCCCGAAGGTCTAGAAAATGGTGAGTGAAAGCTTTGCGAGTATGTTTGTCTGCTGAGGGTGTATGGAGGAATGACAGAAAAATTAACTCAGCGATATATCAAAATGTCGAAAGTTCAGTGATGTGTTTCTGAGACAAATGAGCTCTTTGACACTCCAAATGCAGTAAATGTAAGGTCCAGTGATTATTTACTTGAATTTTCTTCTTACCGTAAGACACAGACCTTTACTTTTTATAAGAATAATAATCAGGCGAGCAGGTTAAAAGAGGGTAACTTTTCTGTAAATAGTCTAACCTTTTGAAAAAAATAATGCAATCTTTTAAGTTTTAAGTTGAAGGTTTTCTCTGTCAGTTTGAATAAATCAGTTCTGCTTTCAGAGAGCCAGCAGCTACTGGCCATTACCAGACCATCTGAGCCAAATCCACCTTGGCTTCAGTCAGACCCTAAGTGTGGAGCGCTTCAGCCAAGATGGAAGTGGTTTAATTCTGAAGTTGTTTGATTTGGCAACGCCAGAAACAAGTACAATCTGTGTCAGTTCAGCACCTTGTAACAGTAGCATGCATTGCCTACATTTAATTTCTACACAATAATACTTAATATCTTTGTTTTAAGCCTGTAAAAAGACAATTAGAGATTAAAAACCAATGGTTTGCCTTTCTCCGCCTAGACAGGGTTGCTGCGTACTCTCTGAAATCAAATATAAGTCTCTTAAGGATCAAATTAGGATAAATCAAACAGTTTGTCAGTGCATAGCATTGGTACTTTTCAGACTTCAAGTGAGTAAATTCTTGTCCTGAATAATAGTTTTTTGTTTGTCTTTTATGTTTGTTTTTTATTGCAGATGCTGCAAGTCAGCGTATATAGGTTTTTGTCCCTTCCGTCTATTTCTTTTTTTTTTTTACTTTAAATCCAGTTTTCCATAACTTAATATTTCCCCATCTTATTCTTAAACATACACAGTTTAAGAAGAAGTTTTTCAGCAGATTTGAATTTGCAATGTTACAGTTTCATTGAGCAGATGCTTTTGTCCAAAGTGGTGTACAACACAAGTAAGAACCTATCAGGATACTTTTTGGCCATGATTATAGGCTTTAGTCCTTAGGAGACTTTATATTGTATTTAAAACACACTTTTTTCTTCAAAATGATGTGTCCTTGGTCTGTCTACATCCCTCTTCCCATCACCACCATTAGTAAAATTCCATCCTTGCCTCTGTTGCTTGCTCCTACTCTCAGAAGTATGTGCTTTTACAGACTGAATTTTTTTTATGATGAAAAGTTGACAGTATATATTGGTATCTGTATTGTTACTGGCAAAAATCAGTTTGGAAACTGAAAGTGCTCAGACAGACCTCTATTCAAACACTGTTGAGTGAGTTATTGTCAAAAATGTGAAAAACTGTCCCATCTCGCACAGTTAACTAATCCTGGACAGAAGTGCTGGATCCATGTCCAGATTCAACTCACCACCAAAACATATAACTCTCCCTTGTGCCTTGACCGGCATTCCCTGAAAACGCAATCAAAATCAGTTGAGAACTTTTTGAGTAATTAGGGAAAATGTGAAAAAACTCCTCTAATGTGCAATGTTAAGAAATCATTTAAAAAAGGTCCTGGACCTGCATCTGGATTTGCATCACCACCAAAATCTAATCTCTTCTTTCTTGTGCCATGACAAACATTTCCTGAAAACTCCTTCAAAGTGTGTTTATCAGTTTTTGAGTTGTCCTGTCCACAAACAAACAAACTTACAAACGCTGGCAAAAACACAACTTCCCTTGGATAAAAATAGAAATCCTATTTCCCAATTGTAGACTTAAGATTTACGTCCCTGTATAAGTTCTCTTACATAACCCTCGATTTCATTTGTATTTTCCTTTACATGAACAAACCCATGCCAGTCTTACTTGGGCAGATTCCCAGAGAGGATTTTCCATGCATACTCTCTCAGAAATTTCTGAAAGATGGTTGAGAGGGCGATCATCGGCTCTCCTGTGCTGAGCTGGGAGCACTGCACCATGCACTTCTTGTAGTAGACAAAGAGGTCAGCACAGCTGGGCAGGACTGCTCCGCCCTCCTCTGTACCCGCCTTGGGTGGGCCTTGTGCTCGGAAGTCTGCCACAAAGCGATCGATCAGCTCGCCCAGGTTCCTGTACATCCAAACACAAATACACATTTATATGCCTGCATCCACCAGCGGGTTTGATTAGTGGCACTTTAAAAACTTAAAGGAATCAACTTTACCATTAACCATAGGTTCCTTCCTCCCTTACATCAATAAAACGATAAAATAACAGAGAGACTGGAAGGGAGCCACATAGATTCATGGGGAAAAATATTCAAAGCGAATAAAAATCCTCATTACCACAGTCAACAGGTCAGTTGGTGTGGCCCAATCCCACTGAACCCTGGAACTAAAGCCAAAGGCATAACAAGCAGACCACTGTTCTCTCCTGCTATGTCCCACTGGGGTCAAGCTGATCTGGCTGATGCCTGTTGAAGGCCTTTGGATTGAACTAAAATGAGGCTGTGGCTGCAGAATAGGTCAATCCCGCTCCCTCAAACAGACCAATAGCATTTAGCACTCTGTGGAGCCAAGAGCCAGGGGCAGCATGCAAACACAGCAGTCCCTGATCTAAGATAATTTACAGGAATGATCACTTGGGCTGGGACAAGAGAGGTGAAGAACAGAACAAACACTCGAGATCAGGGTGATAATAAATAGAGGAGAAATGAAATTAAAATTATACAGACAGAAAGAGAGCAGAGGAGGGGTACGAAAAAGAAAAAAAAAAAGGGGTGAGAATGAAAATAGGCAGATCTGCTGCGGCAGCACTTATTCAACCCCTCTCTCTTTCTCTCCCAGTGTCTGTGGTCGTGCAGCTAATGGGAAACATTTCTGCCACAGTGGAGACGGAGGCTTGAACAGGAACAAGAGATGGAAAGACAGAAGAGGCAATGAAGTAGAATGGGAGGTGGGGAATCTGAATTACAAGCGGGCTTCGGAAAAAGGATGCAAGTGCCAGCTTTGCACACAACCTGCAACTAATTCTGGGACTGTGTACTTTAACACATTTTTGTATTTGGTCTGAATGTACGAAGTGTGTGTGTGTGTGTGTGTGTGTGTGTGTGTGTTTGTCACTCACTTGTCTTGAGATTCTATGTAGACGTACAGATGAGGTTCAAAGCACTTGGAGATGATGCCGTGGAAAGGGTTGTCTGGAGCTTTTGGCTTCCTGGGCTGAAAGAATGGAAGAAAATAAAGAAATGTTGGCATTACTGGAATAACTTGTTACCTCTTCCTTATATTCATCCAGCTCAAACTCATAAAGATCATCATTAGAGACTAGGGCTGTTATGTTTTACTTGATATTTGAATATCAAGCATGAATGTTAAAGTCCATACTCGGATGCAAATATACAATCAAATAGAAAATATACAGTTCTGCAGCAAATTATGGAGCCTGGAGCAGTGAACCACCTGATCAAACAGAGGTCTCTCAGCGCAATCCAGCCAAAATTTGCTCTTTTTACCTAAACAACAGGACACCTCAAGAAAATGAAGGACAGGCAAAGCCACTCCTTTGAAGCACTTTGGGCCCCACACTGCTGATGGCAAAATAAAAAACAAGACCAGGCTGTGTGTTGATTATGTGTAAAACAGTTGGCTTACTCCTCATCCACTACAAATCTGTGAGCTGATTTGCCGGCCTCGTGCAACCCCGTCTTCATTGGCAGGGCCCCACTAGAGGCAGGAAAAAGGCCATCGCAGAGAAGACTGCAAGATTCACATGCAAGGACATGGGAACTAATAGTAAAATGATTATCAAATATCTACGGTTATTGGCTCATATGTCAGAAAACTGACGAGTTTGATTTTTGGGAAAAGTGACAGCCCTACTACAGACTTATCTTTCCAGAGGTGTCAGTACAACTTTAGTTGTTTTAGAAGCTACACTGTGTGGTGTTGGGGGACTTTGTTGTGATATAATAAGGAGTAACATCATTGTGGGGCTGTCATTTGAAAGGGAAGTTTTCAAAGTTGTATTTAATAAACAGGCTATCAAACAGCTCGAAAAAATATCAAAAGGTACAAAAGTAAGTGTTTTTGTAGTTCTGATCAAATAGGTTTATTAAGATGAAATGCATTTTTTTGGCTTTTATTCATACAACACTTATCCCCACAGTTAACACCATAATCTCATTTAGGAATTAATTTGCATAAATACATAAAAGACCACAAGTTATGCCATAAAACAATTGCGTCTTTATTTCTTAATAACAGAGTATTACCATTTTAACTTCAGAAGAGAAAACATTTGGTCAAATAACTGTTCATCACTCCAGCATCTCCACATGCATTGAAACCATTCTTCTTAATTTTGTTGTCTGTCAACATTAGAACACGTCTTTCTAATTTAAGATGCACTGGTTTGATGATCATCCGTCAAACCATTAGATAAAAACCAGCTTTGTCACTGGGAGTTATTAAAATTAAAGGCTAGGCGTTAAGGAACCACTAACAGCAAAATACTTGCTGACATCAAGATTATTCTTTGAAATGTTTAGTCCAAATGGAACGTAATCCTTTTGTTCCTTTTTTTCTCTTTGCTTTGGGATTATTTATATTAGTAAAACAAAAACAAATGAAATGTTTTTTTGTACTTTCTAATACCAGTGCAAAAACAGAGGTCCAAAACCAACAGTATTGACTGATTTATTGTATTTTTCCCGACCAAAATTAGCTGGAAAACTGCCGCATTCTGTCAAAATTCGTTGGCATCATTTAAGGAGCTGGGAGATCTGAAAGCATCTTGCCAGATCCACTCTCTTTTCTGGATGTTGCTAACAGATTTGTGCATTTTCCTTACTTTTGTTAAAAATAGTACTAACAATCATTAATTGTCTGTTGTTTTTGAGAACAGCAATCATTATAAAATTGAAGTTAATTGATTTTGAGAGTTTCAAAGTTAAGTAAACTTTGACAAGCTCACTGTACGGAAATATCTATGTTTTTGTTCAACAGTGTGTTGGGGTTTATCTGCAATTTTCATCACTGAAAATGAATAATTGCCTAATAATGGGTGTATTATCTATTTTTGTTGCCACGGTATTAAGGTGGCATCAATGGCAGAGTACACTGGTATTCCTTGAGGCAGGCCCAGGTGTGCTTTGGGACATTTGACAATCAAAAGTTATTCACACAACCAAACAACAACTGATTAAAGACTTTTTAATTTACTCTAAATATAAATGTTGCATGATGTAATTCATTAATATTCCATACCATTGTCTGTCATATTTTATTGGGCATTTGTAAATAAAATAAAGATGTGGAACAGACTGATTAGACACTTCTGCATGTACTTAGAGGCTGTTTTTGCATTGATGTAAATATTGTGTGCTTTGAGATTTTGGCTTGTTTTTCAATGTGCCTTTGGCAAAAATAGGTTGAAAATCATCTACCTGAATTAGTATTTCTGAACTCTTCTGAAACTCTGTTTAATAGGAGCTTAGCTATAACAACCATAGTATTCAATAAAAGTCATCTCCATTTAATAACCATTAGAACTGTTCCTGTTCATATCTGAACAATCTCTCTAATCAAAGTCATTGCTGTCAAATTAGCTACCTTCAAAACCAAATAGAAGAATGACCGGGACAAATTTACAGTCCGAGCAGCCATAATTTTACTGTGATAACTTTTTCATTTTAGTTCCTTTATATCGGCTCACCTCTTTCTCTTTCTGCATCTCTCTCAATCCTCTCACATCGCCAACACCGCCTCAGAGGAAGGCTATTAAACATGAGTCTGGTTCTTATCAAGATTTCCTGCTTGCTTAAAAGTTGAAAAGTCCAGTCTTGCTGCTTGCCACTGTAGCTTTTGCTAAATGTTGCAAAAGTGTGGGGCTGCCAGCAGCAGAGTGGATTATGTCCCTTCTGCCTCTTGCAGGCTCTATTCCTTCCTTTAAAAAAAGGAAAATGAAATAAAATAAAATGATAAAATTAAACATATGGAAAATATGGCCAAGTGTCTTGAGCGAAGATTCATTATGAATTGGCGCTATACAAAAAAAGATTGATCGATTGGTTGATTCCTTAGTATGATGCTGTTTTAATATTAATATTAGGTGGTTTGATTGCCTTTTTCTGAGCTGCGTGTCTATGGTTCCCCTTTTTTTTTTTAAACAAATTATGCCCATTGAAAAGTTTTATGATTAGTCAACCAGATGTTTGGCTGGTCATTCTTTTTTATTGGTCTGATAAAGGGATGGATTACTTACATCATTCATACAGGGGAAAAAAGATAAGTGTCTTTCATATGACATGAAGGAAGACGTTTTCTTGTATCATCCTTGGTTCTCTTACCTTGGCCAGATCCTCGTCTTTCTCTGTGCCTCCATCTTCCCCCGCCTCATCTTCCAGAAAAGGGTTAGTGGGGTCAAGAGGGCTCTCTGGCCTCTTTTGCTTCAAGAAAAGCAGAGATAATCTTTTACTTTGAACTGCACAGTTTCTCATATATTGTAAAGACTCTGCTTTCCACCATACACAATACTATTAAACTTTGACCCATTTCTTTCAATAATACAAATATCCCAGCCAAATTTCATAGCTCTCCTATTCATCTATGTAGACCACTGCGTAGGAGGCTTTTACAAAACTTCTCCACTTATGAAATTCCACCTAACTAAACCACTTAACAAATTACAGAACCCATAAAGCATAGGTGTAAACTGACCTGTTCGCAACAAGGCCCCTGTTTAGCCTAAAAAAATCATCAGTTCTGAACATGCTTGGCCTGGTTGTGCACAAACAATTAGGTAATCACAATCTGCGTGTTCCCTAGCATTGACCTCCACCTACACACGCAGACATGACCTGGATTAAAAAGACTCACTCTGGGCTGTGATGGACAAACAGAAGTGCTCTGTGGGAGACACAAACAGCTACAAATCAGAAGCTTATTTCTCTCAATGGAAAACAAAGAAAACAAATGGGAGACTTTACAAAAACAACAAATGAATGACACTTTACAGAGCAAGTATGGTGTGAGTGCACATAAGCTCTGAATGTTTGAGCTAATGGATGTGTTTGGGTTCAACTTACTCCAGGTATGTCCGTCAAGGTGCATCCAGTGAAGCGTTTTGCCAGGAAACCCTCAAAGTTTGTTGTCCTCTGAATAGCAAACAGAAGCAGTTTCACCTCCATCTCTTTAGCACGTGTTCGCATCACTTTGGCTAGCTCCACCCTTACAAAAAACAGACACAGGTAAAGGCATAGTATCAGTTAAATTATGTACCAACAAGAATCAAGAAAGCATTGAATTAAGGTTATATGCTCTAAAGGTGCTTTTGACCCTAAGGACTTTTGGTTTCAGGAACTTCTCAGAAAACTAAGGTAGTAATCACATCCAGAACATTTGTGTGAATTGTTCTGATACAGATGTTCATACACCGCAATCAATGGGACAAACAAACGCACAAAGCTCATCTGAAAGAAGTGGTCTCGGCTTGATTCCTATAGACTTCTAGAGCAGTTCCTGTGCAGTGAGGACACAACTGATCCAACAACCAACACAGACAGAGTTAACTTATCACACTGAATACAGTGTATGAGCAGCAGGAGTAGTAATAATCGTGTAAAATGGTTACCAGGCAACCAAGGTGATAACAAAGTACTACCTAATAATACACACACCATGAAAACGGCAACAGAATAACATTACTCAATCTCTAAACAGATCATCACATGACTCAACTACATGGACTGATGCAAAAGTCATTTAGATTCACAGAACTTAGTCCAGCTTGTTCAATCAGGAGAGTTTACCATTCTTACAGATGTCCTTTACTTTTATGCATCACTGATGGACACTGTCACACTGTAATAAGTTACCATGCTACCTAGTGTCAGCTGTAGACACCAGTAAGTGTTAAAAGCCCATCCTCTTCCTGCACTGTTTGTCTACAGTCATATATCAAGGCGTGTTGAGCATTGCCAAATATATTAATCTGTATAATCGTTCATAAGACATTTGACCGCCTTTATTAAACAACTTGTTTTGTAGATAACTTAGCCTTCCAGCTTTCTGAACATAATGCAGGGTAAAGCTTGTGGTCATAGCAATGCTGGCTCTGACATAAGGCCAGCCCTGACTTTTTGTGTGAAAATAAAATGATTTAAAAAAAAAAAACCCAACTTTTATTTCTTCTGAATTTGAACAAAGCAACTGCGGTGTAGGTGTAAATTTGACTTGTATTTGTGTAAAATTCAATCAAAGTATTTTGAACTCTTTCTACCCTAGCTGCCAGAAATGACTTTTACAATAGTATTGCTTCCTCATTTTGTCATTAAAATACATTTAAACAGTGACACACTATTCAGTATGTTGAATTTTTGGGATGCTGGTTGGTTGAAATGTGGTGAAGACGATGTTTTGGTCATAAAAAAATGTACAGAAAATGCTGTAAGAACTCAGTCAAAATAGTTAAGAACTGCAGGCCTCCACACTTAAGTTTCCTGGACCACTGAAAAGACCGCTTCAAAGTCAGGGATTTTTCAAGGCACTAAATTTAAATCCTTGTTCCTGCTAACAAAACACCAGGAGTCCATCAAAAGGTTTCAAGTTCCTGCTCTTAAAAGGCACCTCTAGTCTTACATCTAAAAAGCAACATGTCTTCTCAGGATTATTTAAGATAACACTATGACATCTTTTGCAAAACTTTGCTTTTTTGTCAGATGCAGATAGCAGCAACAAACAAATAAAACCCACTCATTCTCTTCTTGTGGAGCTGAGGGGAAAAGTCTGAAAAGTGAGGCCACTGGGTCACTGCTCATGTAGGCCACCTACGTCACCATTACTGAAAGTCGGCCAGGCACGCCATAGACGTGTGGTTCACTGCATAACCCAGCTGAATCCCACAACCAATTTCATAATTTTTTGTCAATTAAGTTTAATTACATTTAAATAATTTTCTTGTGGGAAGAAATCTTTCATAAAATGGGCTTGAACCACAAACCATTGAATTTGGTCTGGAATGATCTGCAACACTGCTTGTTATTGGATGTTTTTTTCATGCTGTTTGTTGTAGATGTGTTTGATTACCTGGTGATGTGACAGAACTCGACAGAAATACGCTCTGTCATGCACCACTCCTCAGGGAACATGCGACCGTACTTCTCCTCATAGTCCACCACTTGCCGTTTGATCCAGGCATAGCGGCGATCGATTTTGTCTAACCAGGCAACCTGAGGAACAGTGTACAATATTTATCATTAGTTCCTAAGTTTTTGATTAATTCAAAAAGTTCATGAGATCCTAATACTTACATCTTGGTTTTCTTGAAATAAAACCAGATACTCAGAGAGGTGTTGCCTGATAAACTTTTTGATGATCTCCTGTTTGATGCGAGGGTCCAGCACGTTGGCTACCAGACAGGCATCTCTGAGCACGTTACTGGGACCTCCTGTTCTCTGGATGGATTGTAGAGTAAAAAGATTTTACATAAACTTTGTAAAATGGTGGAACAAGGCAGACAAATGTTCTAAACCAACATAAATGGAACAAGTTTTGTAGAAATTAACTTCTCCTTCTTTGTTCTCAAATGCTTACCTTGGAGCCCTGGGCGGGGAAGGCCTCTTCGAAGTCTGCCAGGATCTGAGTCCCTAGCTCACTCTGCGCAGCCTTTACCCTGGACAGAACATCAACCAGGGGCACATCATTATTCACTGTTTCCTCAATTAGTCAAAAACATTTGAATTTTTGGGAAATTATATTGGAGGTGTTCAATAAATAAAGGACTTAAGCACTAGTGGGGATTTTAATATTCCTTCACACACTCAAAGAATTTTAATCAAACATTCAGCAAAGAGGATATCTTATTTAATCGAAGACAGAAACCCAAAGCCTCTAAAGCTATTATCTTTTTAATTACAAGTTAATTTGCCTGAAAAGTCAGAGTTTTTTCAACAGAAATTTCATCAGATGGTGAAATCATATTCATTATTGAAGTTGTTGTGGGTGACGTTGGTGAGCTATTGGGCTTTACTAGTGCACCATCATCAGGAGTTGACAAGCTATAGAAGTGCACACAGAGCACAAACCTCCACCCCAGCATTTCCAACATTTTGGCTGAGTTATTGGTGAAAATCTGGAAATCTGACCTATCTTGCATTTTTACAAATACTTCAACAAAACTGATGGTTCCACATCTGCATTAGGATCATTACTAAAATCTGAAAACTTCTTTCCTGTGCCATGAACAACTTTCCCTGAAAATGTCATCAGCATCCGTAGAGTACTTTTCTTTTTTTTATTCACAGATGGACAAATAAACAAACAAACAGAAAAATATCTTGACATTTGCCAATCATGCAGCCTTTGGAGTTTAGTGGTATATGGGCCTGAAATCATATCTCAATATTTTTTTCCAAATAGTGACAAACCTCCACCAAGGCATTTCCAACATTGTCGGGTGTGTTTTTGTCAAAAATGTTGAAAACTGCCGTATCTCACACTGTTAACAAATCCTTTATGAAATTTCTGGATCCCCATCCAGAACCGGATCAACAACAAATTTAATCAATTGGTCTTTGGTCCATTTCTGACTTATACTTAAAGTTTCAGCAAATTCCATTCATAACTTTTTGAGTCATCCTGTTAATAAACAATACAAACTAATAATCACCAGAAAACATAACCTCCTTGGCAGCAGTAAGAAAGCCAGTTCTAAGTCAAATCCAACTTTTGGTAAAAGGTCAGATAACACACAAACATTTTTACTAATAGCCAGCTGCACAAAGTCAACAAACTGACGAAAAATGAGAATGAAAGTAAATTACATGTTTGGAGAAGTAATATCAAATAAAAATTCACCTTTACTAATGTAATACACGTAAACTGGTTCTTACTGTTCACAACCTTTTTGCTGAGTGTTGGGCCTGCCATTATTTTCTTTAATTAACATGGAAATTAAGTACATGCTTATAAACAATACTGTCTGCCCATAATCTTTTAAATATATATACATGAATATGTTGACATACACTTTCCAACATTTGTTTTTTTCAAACATAACTACACAATCTTTAGAAAAGTCTCTCTTGTCAATGCAAATTCACTGGTTCCAGTGCAGCAACAATGACGACATGGCACAGAAATGCCTATAATGAGGTTTTAGTCTGTTGTCCATCCAGAGAATCTGTGTTTGACTGAGAGCAACCAGGCCGGGTTACCCAAGGACAGCACCAAAAGCCATGACAGTCATCCAAAGTAAACAGGAGAGGGTGGAGAGATAACCACAGATGAATGCCGACTGAACCAAAAGCTTTCACTTCAAGTTCTACTCTGCTGAAAAAAAATACCAGCTCCCCACCTCAAACTAGTCGGCATAAGTCGAGAGCAGAGAGTGTACACCTGTTATGTCTGACTAAGAGCACGCTGTCAGCAACAGGTCTGCCAGTGTTCAGTCTGAGGGGGCGGCCTTTGTCCCTTTCTTCAAGCTGAATTGTCAAAGTTGAAGTGAAGCTGAGACAGAAAGAAAGGCACTTTGTGATGACAAGGAGAAGACATCAATCTAAGATGATCCTGTTCAGAGGGGTGACAGCTGAACAAACTCCATTCAGTCCCACTTCAGTGTCCTGACAGGACTAAACGGCAGATTCTGAAATGTCTCTCTATCTGTATTTTTCTCCCTACAGATCAATTTTAAAATCTGCTTTAAACTTATGCCAAATTTTACATAGGATCTGTAATATCATCACAACAAAAATATGACAATTTACTGACATAGAAATTATTTTATTGACAGGACTTTATCTTTAAAACAAGCTGGGTTAATGGGTACAGTTATTCCACGTAACTGTGTGAATTTCATGTAAAAACAAACCATAAACTATGACTCAGTTCAAGATGAACCGGCTTGCCCTGGAGTGGTTTCAGGGGCTGATGGTAGTTGGGCTAGAAGCTTGAATAAGTTGAATCTGTCTCAATTCTCAGCTGAACACCAAATAATCCATTTGAGATGATCTCTGAAGGAAAACCTGAATTGGGGGTCTTGACCATATAGCCAATACTAGCCAGTGACTGTGAGGAAGTTCTGGTTTCCCATATCTGCATTCAACAATAAACCTCAGGGGATCATTTCTTGTCACAATGCCCTACTTGAGGTTCAGAGCTTGGATGGTTGTCTGCACCTCAGCCAGGTAGATCTTTGTCTCACCAACCATGTAAGACTTCGTTCCATATTCTGTGACTTTAAACTTGAAGATGTCAACCTTGCTTGGCACTATTCCGCGATGCAGCATATGGCTATGTGTTGTTCTGCTTGTGTGTATTAGATAGCAGATAGCTCCTTATGCTTACCTTTGATTCAGACCTAACAAAAGGAATGTTCATGGTCATGGGCTTTGAGTTTACCCACATACACCACTAGGTAAATCCAGATCACTCCAACTCCTCATTTTTCACAAGTTTGCCACCTCTCTCTTTCCGCCAGCTAAATCTTGTTTTGAAGAATTTCCTCTTCTGTATGCTCTAGTTCATGCCAAAAGTAGTCTTCATGGAAGAGTTGGGACCAAAAATCCAACGCCATGTGGAACCTAGGCCAAGCAACTCAGCTATAATATACTGCCAAATGTAGCTGCTGAATCTGCAGAACGTTAGTGACCTCTGTGACCTATGACTCTTAGACTAAGACTTAGACTTAGAAAACCTTTAATGTCCCCGGGGGGCAATTTTGTTTGCAGCACATAAATTGTGTTGTCAACATTAAAAAAATTTAGCTTCTTAAGAAAGTACATGTGCTGCTGACCCTTTTTAAAAATAGCATCCACTCGCTCGGCTCTGTGATTTTACGTGGCCTACCACTTCAAGGCTGAGTTGCTGCCATTCCCAATCACTTCCACTTTGTTATAACACCACTAACAGTTGACTGTGGAATATTTAGTAACAATGAAATTTCACGACTGGACATACTGCACACGTGGTCTCCTATCACAGTACCACGCTGGAATTCACTGAGCTCCTGAGGGCGACCCAATCTTTCACAAGTGTTTGTAGAATCAGTCTGCACGCTAAGGTGCTTGATTTTATACACCTGTGGCCATGGATGTGATTGGAACACCTGAATTCAATGATTTAGAGAGCTGTGTGAATACTTTTGGCAGTATAGTGCAATTCTGAAAACACTGGAACTGGGGTGCATAAAAATGGCAGCAAGTACTAATTTTGATAAGTCAATATTAGAAATATTTGTCTGCAGCAAAAGACAGTTTGTCCACTGAAGGGCTGGAGAAAGCTACAATAATGAGTGTCTGCAGGCAACAGTGAAGCATGGTGGAGGTTCCTTCCAAGTTCGGGGCTGCACTGCTGCAAACATAGCCAAAGATTTGGTCTGGGGTAATAGTTTCCTCAATGCTGAAAAACACGTGCAAAGTTTTATCCACCATGTAATATCACCAGGGTGTCTGGTTGGCCCAAATTTACTCTGCAGCAGGACAATGGCAAAAATCATGAAGCCAGTGTCAACAAGACCTATCATCAGCGTAAAGAAGAACAAGGAGTCATAGAAGTGAGGTCCCCAAAGATCCCTAATCTCGCCATCACTGAGTGTGTCTGGTATTACATTAGGACTCAGAAGGATTTGAGCCAGACCACATCCACACAAGATTGTGATTAAGTCTCCAAAATGTTTGGAACAACCTATTCCTTCAAAAACTGGGTGCAAGTGTACCTTGTACAATCTATGCTGCTTTAAAGGCAGAGGTGGCCACACCAAATATTGTTTAACTTCAGACCCCTCCTGTTTATTTACTTTGCACTTGTTGATAGATAAATATGGTCTATATTTTATATTTTCCACACCTTCCTTACATTTTTGCACAGTATTGTACATATAATTGCATGTATTACTTGCTGCTTTAAAATCTGCCATCACCCCGGTTATTACAACCCTCCCACTTTCCTCCTCTTGTACCTAACACTGTCTTAGATCATGCCAAATGTTGCTCATCGTTACGTCTGCCTTTCCTTCTCGTATTCTGTGGCTGATGTGCTGCTCTACCTTATAATCCTCACAAAGTTTTCACACTCTATTAGCTGGTTGCATCCAGCTGTCTGCCTTGAAATATCCCCCGTCCCTCTGTCTCTCCTATCATCTGTTTCTCCTGCAGAGTCATTTCTTCCACGCAGCTGTTATTTGGTATGAACACTGCCTGCCACACCTCGGTCAGAACAGAACTCAAGGTCAAGCTTTTTTTGGCAGATCAGTAGTATCTTGAACTTGAACATCAGCTCAACTAATGAGCCCCAAATCTAGTCTTGGTAAAATACAAGTACAAATTGGAAAATGGAAAGTAAATTCAGTCAGAACTATGGGAAGCAAAACCTTAAAGGGAGAGTTCCGGTTTTCTGAAATGTGTTTGCTCGAGGCCCATGGCACTGGTAAATATAATCGACGATAAAGCAACTGGCTAACTCTCACCTTCAGGAAAGACAGCAAGGCATGGACGCTAGCCGATATCCAGCAGCCAATGGTGCCACCAAAAGCCTTGTAATTATCCCACTTTTAGGGTGAAAAAACATTAAAAACAAATGTTGGAGAATCATGTTTGGATCTATTTTGTGATGCAACATATGTTGCATATATACACACGTATCCTATCCACCAGTAACTCGCTTCACTCCTCTCAGCAGCTGTACAGGTCAGAGTGCTGCAGTGGGGTAAGTTAGCAGTCGGAAGAGCACAAATTGATATTAATCTTACTCTTTTCAATATCCAGACGATGGCTCGCTCCTGTATTTGTCCCATATGTACTGTAACAACAGTCAAAACAAATGTTCACAGTACAGATTTCCATTGTCTAAGGTGGGTGACCTTGTGTTTACAGTGCCCAATTTACCCATCAGGATCAGAAAGGCCCAGAAGAAGTGTTTTAACTAAGTCCCACTCGTGACAACAATGGGCATCGGGGTTCATCGGTATGGGTTCACAGTTCATGCATCTGCACCATCAGGTAAATTATAATCTAACGTCCTCTGTTTCCACAACAGTTTCTCCATCCCTCTTTCTACCGTGACTCCATCTGTCAAAGATCTTCCTCTGTGTACTCCGGTTCATAATGATATCCTCTCATTCCCATGATAAACAGCATGTCATCATGACTCACAGTCAAAATCGCTTTTGGTTCAGCTCAAGCTAAGTTAATGTTTGTTCTTAGAATCTGTGTTTGACTGAGAGCAACCAGGCTGGGTTACCCAAGGACAGCACCAAAAGCCATGACAGTCATCCAAAGCAAACAGGAGAGGGTGGAGAGATAACCACAGATGGATGCCAACAGAACCAAAAGCTTTCACTCCAAGTTCCACTCTGCAGAAAAAAATACCAGCTCCCCACCTCACACTTGCTGATTTTTAGTTCAGCTAAAGCTAAGTCAGTGTTTGTTGTTTCTGACTGTACCTGAGCAGCTGATGGGAGCGTGTTGCCGGTGGAAGGATACATAGTCCATATCTTGCATCATGAAATAGTTCCAAACACAGGGGCTTTGTCAAGGAAAAGTGAAAGAGTGTAACAAATCTTACCGTAACACCTAGTCAAACCAATGTAGTTTTTGTATAGTTTTACTGTAAAAAAAGTGGCATCAATGGTGCTGATGCTATGCTATGTCATGGCTAACGTCCATGCCCAGCTATCTTACCTCAGGGGAAGAGTTAGCCTGCTGCTTTGTCAGCAATTATATTTACAAGTGCCATAGGTCTTGAGCAACCCCACTTAAAAAAACCCAAAACTAACCCTTTAATCCTGTACTTTGTTCTGTGCAGTAATGTGTGTGCTTAAATCTTTCCATAAGTGCTTGACTGTTTTCACAAAAGAGCACTTACAGATTCCCTCTCCAGTATAACAAACACCCTTTCATTGTACTGATAATTACAGGTTACACTGATAGAATGACAGAAATGTTGTGGGCATGGACACAAAGGCCAGCTCAAATACTTATCAATGCATCCACAATGTACAAACACACATAAGGGGTGTAGGCACAGAGCTACGAACACCTTCAGAAAAGAATTCCTTTAATCTTTCACAATGGAGGCTCACAATTCAGCGTGTTTCCTTCCTGTGTGGTATTGTGTGTGTATATGTGGGTTAAAGTCTGTGGTTGTGCGAGCATATGTGTGAATATCTGTAAAAACAGGATGTAAAAGGCAAAATACCTCAACCATAAAACTGTGGCACCTCCTCTGCGGAATATTTACGCTACAACATCTAAATTTGCAACTGGAAAGAAGCTGCTTCTCCAGTTGAAATACTCCATAATGAGCTGAGGTCAACTGAAAGTTTGGGGAAGCCATGATTGGGTGTTTTAACTGTTCAGGTTTGGATTTTAATTACCTCTCAGAAAGCTGTCTGATCTGCGGTATGCCCATGTACTTGTGGAAATGTTCAAGCACATTGACGACTCCCTGCAGCAGGTTGGCGACTTCTCCATACTGCCTCTTTCTGGTCATGGCTCTGCAAAGTAAACGCATGTGAGCTTTTTAAGTACTAAAAGAGGAATCTGTATTGAAAGTCATCATGAACACAAGTTTTGAGAACATTCACCTTTGAAAATTTGTTTAAGTGTATGATTCAAGACGAAAAGTTCAGGATGAAAAGTTGAGCTGTTCTAGTACACGTTTAATTTGTATTATATTGCACTGCAGCATTTCTAATAAGCTAAAAGGGTACAAAAGCCTCTACCTCATGAAATACACAGATTTACGATTATGTATTAGGGCCACTCTAAAAATTGGGGGACTGTGAAGCATGAGCATTTATGAGAAAAAGAAACACATTTCAGAGTTTTCAAAATCTTAAATTTTGACTTAAAAATATTCAAAAGCTGTTTTTCATCTGCCCAGTGAGCTGTGGTCACTGATGGGCAAATGAGTGTTTTTCTTTTTTTTTTTTTTTTAAAGCCCCATTTTCCAGCACCGTCTCTTTAAAATTCAGATGCTAATAACAATGTGATCATTCTGGACAAGGGATGGGAATCAAGAACCACCTCCACTCAAGCATTGATAACAATTCTCTGGAAGAATCAATATCATCAGTCTTTTTAGTTATCAATCCCCTTATCAGTTCCTTCCACTTTGTTCTGCATGCTTTGCAAATCAAAGATGTCACACTCCAACCAAAGGCAGTCATGATAAAGAATTTAAAAACCATGGCAGACAGCAGGCAGCAGTGGTTAAAATCAATGCAGCATGGCACTGAATATCAGGAGTGCTATGTGTTTGACATTGTTGCCACAGAAATCTCAATGTAGGCCTACTTTTTCCACAAAGAAAATCGGTAGAAATCAGTAAGGAAATCGTCAAAGATTAGGATTGATAAGCTGAATCAATAATGGAATTGGTATCAGTAAAATCCTATCGACTCCCATCCCTATTCAGGACTGATTCCACAAGCACTTTCTTACTGTTATAAAAGTATCATCTAATCAGGCTCTCAACTGCAGGAACAACACTCTGCAAACAGCTTCATCTCATGCTTTTCTCTCGTTTGTACAAGGTTCTTTGATACTTTGTAATCTAAAAAAATGTCAAGTTTGGCTTTTAGTAAATTTTTTGACTATTTAAACTAAAAATAATGTTTTCTTCGTTCTAATTCAACAACATTTCTAACTAAAAATGTCTTGATATTTAAATCTAAATTCATGACTTTGAAAGCTTAAACAAACAAGTTTCATCACAAAAATTGCAGACCAGTATTATGTTTTAATTTTTAGAGTGGCAGTAACAGACTAAATATGTACAAACTAACAGTTAAACTTATAAAGTGAAGACAACACTGAAGTTTTTGTTTATGTAGTGAAAAATGGCAGAGGTCTACATATTCTCTTTCAGTTGAAATAAAGTGTTTTGTGTTATAAATAAAATTAATTAAAACAGTTTGAACTGGAATGAAAGTCAACTCCTGAAACGAGATGTGTATGTCACAGTATCTGGGTATATTTTTGTAATTCAGAACCTTTTATGTTATAATAGGCCACAAGGTGGATAGTAAGATGGTGACACTGCAGCAAGGATGGTTATAATCTAGCAGTTTCTTTTTTGGGTTTACATTTTCTACTTGAGTCCTTTTACCATGTGCAATGCTGACATTTCATAGTAAATCAACCAGTAATCAACCAAGTTAATTCACTGTTTGTCAGCTAATGAAGGGGTGGGGAAGGTGAAAATACTAGAGGGCCAGAGGGTAATTTCAGGGGGAAGTTATGGTGATAAAAGCCCTGCTGTTTGAGTTCACAACGCAGCAAACAAGGGTAAATTCAGGGAAGTCTCAGTTTTTCTACATGTGTTAGTAGGGTTTAAGAGTGTTCTTCCAGGGTATTCACTTACTATTATTTATTTTTTACTTATGGGTGCTACCCAACAGTACAAAGACACACTTGTAAGGTTTACTGACTCTAAAATGCCCATGTTTCTGTGTATGGGTGTATACTTTGCATTTCCTCCCACAGACGGTGACAGATTGAAGATATAAGGTGTGATGTGCAAGATTTGGTCTGAAGTGTTGAATAAAATTGTACCCACTCTAGAGAGTCGACACCCCCTGCCAACATATGCAGGTGGTTGAGGGTGGTGATGGATGTCGTGAGGTGCCGCTTGGCATGGTCCAGCTGCTTTATGTCCCTTGTGATCTCCTTTACCTGTGCAGGCAGAGGAAAAAGTCAGACAGACTGGCTGCATTAAAGAGAAGGACTGAGGTGGTAAAAAACAGGTAAAAGGTGAAAGTGCAGAGATAAGTATGGAGCATAAAGAACAAACAGAGGAGTTCACTGGATGACCGGCACACCCTCTGGTTTGAGAAACAATTGCTCCTACATGCCTCCTGAGGGAGGGTCTGCTCACCCAGCCTCATGGCCTTCCTCTGACTCTTACTGACACACAAACACGGGGCTACTTGTAACACATGGAAGGTGCATTACTTTGACTTTAAGTAACTATATCTCTGTCTGCCATTGTAAAAGACACAGGATACAGGCTGCTTTGCTGGGGGCTTGGATTGGGCGGTAATATGTATCCTGGAGTTTTTAAAAATAGCCAGAGTATCCCATAACCATCAAGAATAATTCTGCTGTGCAATGTACCCATGATCATCACACCTTATGAGTGTGCTCTTATCCTGAAGCAGCCCCACTGCCTGTTTCTCAGGATGTTAAAAACTGATTACAAAACTTGTGTTGATGCTGGAGGACTGCTCGATCATTGCCAAAATCACACTCGTGATTATTTTGACAGATATTGAGATCACCATTATAAAACATGATTTTTTTCTGGTTTTACATCATGCACCACATTGAACTTAAACACTCTTAACACTCTGTTAGCAATAACAGAAAGATGTGTGAAAATAAAAATACCAAAACATAATTATTGATGGAAAAAGACAAAACAAGTGCAACACATCATGTAAAACATTAATCATTAAATCACGATTATTCGGTTTTAGGAGGCAGTAATTACAATTGAAATTGAAATTGGATTAATTGCCCTACTCTATAATCCAACCAGAAACATCAGGTGGATTGCTCAATATGTTTCACTAGTCCATATGGCAAAGACCCTATAGAAAGTGTTCGCCCTTCATATCCAGCAGGTGATTGAGTGAGTGTTCCATCAATCACATTCACTTTCCACCAATCAGATAATGTAGTAGGTAGGCACAACTGCCACGGTGTTAAGGACAGAAGTGGAATAAACAAATAATTTCTATAGAGAAGTCTGCAGTGTTGCCATTTGTTTTTCATTTAATAAAGAAATGGGGTTCAGATCTGATAAAACTGCTACTAAAGCTTAGGGATGGGAATCGAAAACCAATTCCAGTTGAGAATCGTTTACAGATCCATCAAAGTATCGATATCATGAGTCTTTTTGCTAATCAATTCCCTTATCAATTCCTTCCACTGACAGGGTTCAGAAGCGGTCAGACTTGTGGTTTAATGTTTTACAAAAGGCGCCTAGTAAGTGGAAACACCAGCAACTTGCAGAAGCAGTTATCGATACTGTGACATGTGTGTTTGACATTGTTGCCACTGAAAATCTACAGGTCAACATTTGCCCACACGGAAAATCTGCAGCAATCAATAAGGGAATCGTTAAAGAATTGGATCGATTACCAGGATCGTTAATAGCATTGGTATCGATAAAATCTTATCAATTCCCATCCCTACTAAATCTGTTAGCATCTAATGCTAATCTCTGTACAAACAGTCACTTCCTGCTGTTGTCAAAGGACTCTGGTTGGGCCATAGCACTATGGGCCGTGCACTATCATTGTGGATTGGAGTTTGTCAAGATGGATCTGTCTGATTGCAGACATTGAATAAGGTGGATCCAGCCGCCCAGTAAGGTTACTGTGATACATTTATTTTTGTCAAGTTGTGGAAAAAAGTTTCATTTTTAAGACATGCTCAGAATAGCAGGTTATGTTAAGTCACTATGCTTTTGTTTTGCCTTAAATCATACAAGAAGTTTTTACAGAGCACAAACCTCCACCAAGGCATTTCTGACAATAGCCAGTTATTAGCAAAACTATGGACACCTGCTCTATCTCACAATGCTAATAAATCTTTTTAAAAAATCATGGATCTGTATACAGATTTGGAAACTGACAAAGGCCAGCAAGAACAAAACCCTCTCAGCAAAGGTAACTATAATGCAAACCATAGAAAGTGTTGTAATCTACCCTAAAAGCAAAGATTAAAACACTTTAATTCTTCTTTCTGGGAATAAAAAAGTGACAGGAAATTAGTTATCTTATATATCATATATCCGTTGTTAATAAAGCAAAGGGGCAAGGCACTGCAGCGATAATTCAGACTTGCAATCTCACAAAGTCTGTCTGTGCAGGGTTCTGTCAGCAGAACAGTTTTGCTCTGGTCAACAGCATGAGCCCAGGCTACATGGAGGATTTTCTGAAGCACTGCAGAGTGGAGGATGGCTTAAGACCAAAGACCACAAGATCCCAGAAGAACTACAGCTTCACATTAGCATTACGAGATCACACAAAGTTGACCATGTGAACAACAGGTTATATATTGCCTTTCAGAAGATGGTTTTCCAACAGCATTGTCACCTGGTTTTCGCTTCTTCCATCTGTTAGAACAAGAGGGCATTAAAGTCCTCTTGTTTTGGAGGTTTCAGAGTGTTAAATATTGAACCATTTCCTGATTTTACTTTACTGTACTGTTGTAGTTTGTTTACTGAAAAGAAATATACTTTCTGGTCACCAGTACTGGGCAGTTTTTTGAAATGTTATCGAAAGCATAACCTTGAACAGATGCAGAGGGCCACACTCATAGCCTGGCATATACATCCCCCAGAAGCCTGTAAATGATCCTTTGCACTGTACAAAGTGACTGCCAGTCTCCGAGTACATCTACGGCATGATTTTGTGTATTAAGCTGTTATAAAATGGCTGCAAAGGACAACACGCACTAAAAACTCCTGCCCTCTGCCTCAACTGATTCAGAAGTCATTCATTTAAACTCCTCTGATGCCCCCTGCATTTTCTTTTTTTGCAACACTTGCATTGTAGTCAACTGTTTCTTGCTATTTTTTGGCTCTTTTCACCGCAATGACTTTTAATACACAAACAAGCAGAGAACGCGTCAGGACTGGAAGACAAATCGCACAGCTGACTAGCCTTTCTGGGGGGTATTGCAGAGTGAAATGTACACAACAATGCAACAACCTGCTTTTTTTTCAGAAGTGTGTGTATTTGTGTCCCATTGTCTGTTTTTAAACCCACCATTTGTTCAGACTTTTCTGCCTTGTCCTTGATATCTTTGATTTTACCGAAGAGTTGACCAATGGCGACCTGGGCCTCCTCCAAAGCCTGCAGAAAAATAGGGCAACATGAAACATTAAAAAAAGGCACACATATACACATGATTATATATGTAAGTATATCTAAATGCACTGGTTTAACATTGGTGCCTGTCCTTTATACAAACATCATTCATTTGCAAATGCATGATGGAATGCATGGGGTGAATAGATACCAATTGCAGACCTTTATCTGTTGTGTCATATCAATAAATGCTGGCATGAAGCACAGCTAACATCTGATTCAGAGAAGTTTCTATCAGAGGAAAGTAATGACATTAGGACAAACTCTGTTTTAATGGTAAAATGGTAAATGGACTAAAGCTTATGTAGCACTTTTCTAGTCTTTGACTACTCAAAGCAGCATTACACTGCAGGTCACATCTACACATTCACACCCATTCACTCTCACATTCATTCACTGATGGTTGGAGTTTCTATGTCAGTTGTCCATCAGTTTACATGTACAAATTTGCGCCTTTTCATGCCCAATTACACGCCACTGATGCAGCCGCGGGAGCAACTTGAGGTTAAGTGTCTTGCCCAAGGACACATCACCATGTGACAGTCAGAGCTAGGCTTGAACCTGCAACCTTCCGAGTACTGACCAAGTGCACTATCAGACTGCACCACCAACATCCCTTTGCCACTGCTTTCCGTTTAAGTGTCCAGTGGTTTTTCCACAAGTGCTCAGCCTCCTGCCAGAGTCATGAATAAGACCATCATGGACAAGATTGCAGGATTCATATGCAAGGGCATGTGGCACAACGATGTGGCCTCAGGAGAGGGAAACAGTAAAATAATCCAATGGAAATGCCTTGTGTCTGTGTTGCAGCAGGGCCAGTTGGGGAGAGGGGGATTAAATATCAACAATTATCAGTGTTTATGCTGGAAAACCATTTGAGAAAGTGACAGCCTTACTGCCAGAAATTTGCCTGAAATTTAGAAATTTGCTGTTTTTACCTCCGCCAAGGAGGTTATGTTTTCGCCAGGGTCTGTTTGTTTGTTTGTTTGTTAGCAAGATTACGCAAAAACCACTGGATGGATTTACATGAAACTTTACCAGTGGTGTGGTTTGGTCCAAGGAAGAAGCTATTACATTTTGGTAGAGATCTGCATATTTGTCTGGATGCAAAAAATTCCAAAAAATCTTTAAAAATCCCATAACTAAACATTGGGCCGTATTTAAAAAAAAAATCATATCTCTGAAATTACTTCATGGATTCAAATCAAATTTTACAGGATAATATATATAATATCACTCTATCATCAAGGCAAATTTCATCTGGATCAGATGCAGATTGACGTCACAAAAAAACATTGAAGTTTATAATGGCAAATCCCATTCATTTCTCCTCGGCTGCTGTGAGGGTTTTGCTCCCTTTACGTCATTATGGGAATTGTAGTTTATTTGCAAACTGATGTCAACGTTTTCAAGCCTGTAACTACATTTCCCAGCTTCCCTTGCAATGCCAGCGGAGGAGTTCTCCACATGGACAGACATGATTGGAGACTCGGCCGTCTAATCGGAGCGGAAAAGCCACTGCCGTAACTGAGCTGCTTGGCAGAGGTCTGCGCTTTCTGAGTGCTTTTCTAGTTTTTTACTTTGGATGCTAACTCATTATTCCAGTAAATTTGTAATTAGCTTTCAAGCCCTTGAAAAATACATAAATGAGTTAGAATTACAAATAAAACATAAAAAAACCTTCTTGTACTGCTTTTTCTTCTTCTGTTGATAAAATTGATTAAAAAAACATCAAATATATAGGTTGGGTCAGAGAAAAATACGCTGCAGTTCTATCTATACCCTGTTATTAAACAATGGGTCTATGGGCGAATTAACTCTACATTAATGTGATATGAAAGTGGGTCAAATATCCACAGCTCTGTTTTTATTTTGTGTTTAACAGTTCCTATAACATGTGAAAAACTCCCCAGCTTTTGCCCTGCTCTGCTTGAGAGAGGGGGCAATCCAAAACAAGCTAATTGGCTGTGTAATTGACAGGCTATCTGGATATCTGACATTTCGTGCTCTTAGGTTGACACATGAGCCAGAAGACTAATCCGTGCATAAAGGCTGTCACTTTAAGGGCTAAGGAGCATATTAGCAGTTTTAACAGCCTATAAAGCCGAAGCGGATTAGATAACATCAGACAGTTACAATTGTTAGATAGTTAACGTGCTGTTCTAATATTTCCCCATCATCTGATGCGGCAGCTGCTCTTTGATGCTCCCAAACCGAGATTGTGCTGCGACATCTGATGCCAAGATAATTGGCTCGTCTTGGCCCCCGAATGCTGTGCGACACAACTCTGACTTTCCCCAGACTCACACATGCAGACAAATGCACATAAGGAATGCTAACAGCCGGCACCAGCTGTGCAAAGAATTTACCACTTTTACAAGCACCTCTAGGAGACAGCGAGCGAGCAAACACACACAGACGGACACACAAACATAAATAAAGTTTGCACTGGCAGCAGAGGATTCATTTTCCTTCCTGTGTGTGTGGTCAAAGGGAAGCATTTGGTGGCAATGCCATAGAGACTGAATCAAAGTCAAGACAGAGATATGGGACCAGGTCATGAAATCAAAACTAAACCATAATGGCATTCATTGCTCTGGGCTAAAACTTTATTGACTTAAAGTTTTCTTATTTTCAGCCAAGAGTAAAGACTTGTTTTTGGTCGAGATGAGAAAGTTCTCACTCAAGCTTGCATGTATCCTTCGTTCTTTTATGCTTCAAACAGCCCTTTGCTTGTTTGGTGATTGACTAAATGAATTGGAAAACTGCAGGCAAGTTAAAGATTCCTCTTTGATCCGAGAGAGAGGAGGAAGGGAGTGCCGCAAAATCTTTAAAGTGGTTCCCTGAAGGAGTTCTTGAGCAAACAAAGTGAACGCAAGAAGAGGCCAGGAGCTCCAAGGCTGCAATTGTCGCTCCTGCAGACTCAGCTGACTCAACCTGGCTCACTTCCTAGCGCTCATTTCCTGCGTTTAGCCTTGAGGAAAGAGGAGAAAGAGAGTGAGAGGGAGAGAGAGAGGGAGACCACTGCCTACAGGGCGCCTCCATGCCTGAGATGTTATCTCACACACAAACATACACATGCACACAAGCGGATCCCTAACATGCAATAAGCAGCATATGTTCTGTGGTGGTATAATGGAGTGAAGAAAAAGAGGGGAGCTTCTTTTCAAAGCTTGAACAGCCTTTGGATGCACTTCACTCACTCCTCTCACAGACAGCAGTGTAGCTTTTATGAGTTTAAGGCAAAGACAATAAATCAGATCAATAAATAGTTTTTTTAACTGTCTGGAAAGTAACTGTGCACAAGTTTTATGCAAACATAAAGTTAATTTAGACTGAAGGAAGTTTGGCAGAAGCTGATGCTTTGTCTGGAATCCTTCCTCTTTTTGCTTAAATGCTTGTTTTTTCACAGCTTTACCAGTTATCAGTGAGAAGTAGGGAACAGGGAAGGGACTTGATAAGATTTTATTGATACAAATTCCATTATCAATTTAGCTTATCGATACAATATTTTAAAGATTCCCTTTTTAAATTCCTGTGGATTTTTTGGGTGGGCGATAGTCAGCCTACATGGGGTCTCAGTGGCAACAATGTCAAATACATGTCACTCTAGATTTTTAATATCGGTCTGCACAAACTAATGCATCTTCAAGTTGTTGGACTTTTTACCCACCAAACATGAAGTAAGCGATTTTTTGTCTAAAATAAGGCCAACATTATGATTACTTCTGCCCCCTGTCCGCCACTATCGTATCTTTGACCTTTTTGTCGGAATCTCTGCTGACTGCCTCGAATGAGAGAGTGACATCGTTGATTTGCAAGGCATGTAAGACAAAGAGGAAGGAACTGATCAGGGGATTGATCAGCAAAAAAAAAAAAAAAAATAATATCAATTCCTTTGTCTCAACTTCAGTTGGTCTTCAATTGCCATTTCTTGTAGAGATGCCCCAATCAGGCCTTTTTTGGCTGATACCTATCATGATCACCTGATTCTGAGATCAGGCAATACCAATACTGATCATTTAATATGTTTTGTTAAAAAAAAAAATGGTTGAGTGTTTGCTCAATAAAGGATCCTATGGTAAGGGCATCTTAATTACAGGATTTAATGACTCATTTACTAATGTTTTTTTATGTATGTGAATTAAACAATTTAATGAAAACTTGAAAAATGAAAAAAAAAAATCAAACAGGGAAAAGAGTGCAAATAGAATTATAGTTAAAAGGCGGAACACTTTGAAATATTGACTCAGTTACAAAATGTGACTTATTTAATTACTAATATTGCTGAGAAAACAAATTTTATCCCCAAAATTGTTCATTCAAGGTCCTGACAAAATTTAAATCTCAAACTCCTTGAATTATATTTAAACACATCATGATCTCAGCTTTGCCAAAAACTCATTCTACTGAGCAAATCTAAACACATCACGATGTTACTGACTGTACCTCAGAGCATCAACAAAAATGATGCAGTTGTAGTTTAACAATGTGTAGGTCTTTTAGTTTAACTCATCAGCTTTTATCCTGTTAGCCTCAGCACAAATTTTGACACAGACTTCAACACTGGATGAATATTTTTGACTAAAAAGACTGAAAACAAAGTTTTTGGGAGTCCACCACAGTTTATTTAGAGGAGGACAGAGCAGCAGGAGCGAAGGATGATTGATGAACAGATGAGTAAGCAGTGATGACATCACAAAGTGAGGACAGGGTTAATCCACAGGTGATCAGTATCGGTGACTACAGGTATTTATTTTGATCAAATAATCACATTTTTTAAACAAATATCAGCCGATACTGATCTGTGTTCGATCGAGGCACCTTCAGTAAAACAAAATTCCTAACGAACTTAGTCCTTTGGCGTCTCTCAGGGCTCTGTTCTGGGAATCCTGTTGTTCTTTTAGGAATCCTATAAATACTTCTAAATAGGCATGCATGATATTGGATTTTTACCGATATCTGATAAGCCAGTATTTTTTAATTCATTATCACCAATACCTATAACTGATATTTCAGGTCAAGAGCACAAACTCTGTACTTAACGAAAATGGACTTGTTTCTTGCAGTGTTACAGTATATTTTTGCAAGGAACAGATGTAAAACAAGAAAAACAGCATTTAACTCTTGCAAAAATGAAACCCGTGATTTGAAATGCACCCATGGAGTGATGAGGAGGTGCATCAGTATTGTACATTTGTGTAATTTGCCGATTTCCGCTCGATATATGAACAATATGCGTGGCCAATATATCAGCTGTAAATATCTGCAAAAATTTCAATTGTGGCTGATATCAATACTTAACTTTCTAGGCTGATATCGGCCGAAACCAATATCAAACCAATAATATTGTGCATCCCTGCTTCTAAGCATGTCTCCTCCTCTTTAATCCAGAGTAAATGCAGTTGTACATGTCTTTCGAACCTGACCGTGCTCCTAAACAACTTGAATGTGTTAATTTTGTTGTAAAGCTTAGATGACAGGTTATGTTTTGCAGCTGAGCACTGATACAAGAGGGGTTCTTCTCTCTGCTCCTGTGGCCTGCTGCACCAGCTATGAGTAAATTCTACCTCAAGTGAGGCTGGAGATGTACTTGTAGTTAATTATGCGAATACATGAGGCCACCATCATGCACCCTCTGAGTAAATTTAGCTCATCAGTTGTGCACCGCATCCAGAATTAACGCGATGCAGATGCGAGCTGCAGTCTACAAATGACTAGTAAGATCAGTGTAGAGGGAGAGGATATTAGGCAGCATCAATAAAAGCAGCAGGAACAACAACAACAGAAAGTTTAAAGACAAACTTGAAAGACAAGTCTACAATCTGCCAGTTCTGAAAAAAATTGTTAGGACTGCACAGACAAAAACATGTCTGTTAATCTAGCTGATTATGGACAAATTATCTTTTTTAAGCTGGAAAGGTTTTTTGGAAATAGCTTGGGTGTTTGGTTAAATGGAAAAATATGGTATTAAAAATGTGCTGAAGTATCTTTTTTGAAAACCTTTAAACTGCCTCCAAGTTGTACAAAAGCTGCAGCATGGCTGCTGTCAAAATCTTCAAGAGGGCTGTATGTTTTACTCGTTCTTCTGTCTTAAACTGGCTTCTGATTTAATCCAGGATTCCGTATTAACTGCTTGTGATTGTGCACAGAGCACAGCACAGTCAAGCACCTTTTTATATTCCAGAGCTTTTGGAGGTTTCTACCACCAGTAGGACTCCAAGGTCCTCTGATGGGGTCCTGCTGGTGGTCCCTCAAATAAAGACTAAACACTGAGGGAGAGTGCATTTGAGTCTGTGCCTCCACAACTTTGGAAAAGTCTCCACTGGAGCTAAAAGCTGTTGAAACTGTGGACACTTAACTTACTTCCAATCTGATAAAAGAGGGTATTCAGATCTCCTTTATTTTCTTAAGCTCTCATTTTTTTTCTCAAATAAGTATCACATTAGACTTCTTTCCTGTTTAATTTCCTTTTTGTTTTTAATCTTGAAAAAACAACAAGCTTTTAGCAGAGTTGGTGTTTTTCAGATGATGTGGTAGTCACATTTAACAGGCTTTACAGACACTGAGTCACTAAACATAAAAGAGGGGAAGACTGATAGAATCTGCAGAGTGTGACCCAGTTTTTTCTCAAGAAATGAAAGGACATAAAACAGAAAGTTGTAAAAGTTGTTTAAGCATAAATTAGGAGACAGATGGAGGAAAGTGACAGTGCAAGAAAACTGTGAGAACATAAAAGCAAAGAAACTAAGAAGTACTGCGAAAAGCCTCTTTTGAACTGGCATTAAATATTTACATTAATGTCTACTCTATAGGGAGACCACCCAACACTGAAGGCGTCCGAGCACCACAGTCACACACACATAAAAAAACACAGACAGTTGGGAGTAAATGCCAGGCTGTCATTCGTGCAAGCAGCAAGTACAGCCTCACTACTGGGATATGGCAGCATGTGCCTGAATGTCAATTAACAGGAATGTAAATGGTAGGCAGTAACTGAAAGCAAATGTTTGGTCTTGTTAACGAGACTCTCAGACATCCAAAAATAGATTCCAACCAAAATGCTTTCACATTTTAATTACAAAACAACATCAATAAATGAAAAATAACCTCTCATTAGCAAATCATAATGAGCTTCTGTGGAGCAGGTGTGCATGTAGTATCCATTTTAAGAGGCAGTCATGAACACTGTACAACTTTATGGGTTTTAGAAAACACTCTGCTGGCACAGCACGACTTCAAACTGACACTTTGAATGGATGTGGGGGAAGTTGTGACTGGTTAGAAAGAGTTTACATGCACATAAACAAATATCTTAGTTTATTAGCATGCCAAAAACTGAACTGAGTTTGATTTTTTGGGAAATGTGACAGCCCTACTGAATATACACAAACATATGTACACCCACCCACCCACACACACATACACAGATAGACAGACAGACAGACAGAATGAAAGGTAGATAGATAGATAGACAGATAGATAGATAGAAGTGTATATAGACATATAGATATATACACACACCAATCGATCCCTGTTTTCGAACAAACAACCATGACAAGTCTGAAAAGGAGGTCTCAGCTTACTTCCAATCGGCCCCTGAAGCAGTTCATTTGCAATGAGGACACAAACGACCCAACAATTGACCCAAACAGTGTGACAAGTTTACTCGTCACTGTGTTGCAGAGGTATAAGCAGTAGTAATGGTAAATATAATTGCATGACAGCAACCAGGCTAATGACAAAGTATTACTTCATAATAAGGTTTTGGATACCATATAGTCACTTTCTGTAAACATATCATAAAAATAGTCACAGGTAAACACCACTCATCGTCTCTACAGCACATCATCACAGGACTCAACAACACGGACTGATCCAAAAAAAGTCTTTCAAGAATTAATTCAACTCGTTGAAGCAGGAGAATTTGTCCTTTCTAAAGCTGTTTGCTGCTTTTCCACATCGTGTCACTGTGGACACTTCTACAGGTGTTACATTGTAATAAGTTACAGTGCTATCTGGTGTCTCCATGGTTCACTGTCGACACCGGCGAGCGTCGAAGCCACTTTTCTTTGTGCACTGAGTCTTTTTAACACTTTCATTGTAAGACATGTTACGCAATGATAAATATGCTCATTTGTATAATCTTACACAGGACTTTTAACCTCCGCTATTAATCAGTGAGTTGTACTGCGGGTAGTTTAGCCTGCTAGATTTTCTCAAAAATGCATAGCGTGACTCATAGCCATAGCAACGCCAGCTATGATGCAATAACATAAGGGCAGCTAAGACCTCTTGTGGGACTCTGCCTGCTTCAATTGGTCAGTGCAGCACAGCTCAGCACCATGGTTCAGTGGCTCTGCATTTTGTTTACAGTCCATCGTTTGCACTGAGGAAACAACAGCAGGATGTCACACTAGTAGGTCTATCCAGGGATGGAAGATCACGCTGTTTCAGGCAGTCATCGGTGCTGCAAAGATTGAGAAGTCCCAGTACCACAGACATTTTATCTTGAGTATAGAAGCACTCTTTCATGCCGAGGAGACATCCAAAACACACAGAGGGGCACGTAACACTCAGAAAACACAACATGGGCTCTTCAAGTTATAAAGGGACAACATCATTCATTCTATTTTACAGCCTGCATGTCTCGTCACAGGAAATTAAAGCCAACTAGTGTAAATGCTCTCAAACTTGCCTTCTTACCTTAAAATAAAGCCAAATTAAGATATTATTTTGCCAAGTCACACAGCCACTGATACATTAAATATCAGCTTTTTAAGCTGCCAGGGTCTGACCACTAAGATGGTCACATTTCCACAATCCCAGTCCTGCTGAATGTTATAGTGTGCATGAATAATGTATCCCCCAGATTTTCTCCTTATTCTTTCTCAATCTTACTCTATAAATGTTGCCATCTTTGGTTTCAACTTTAGGACTGAGTTCAATTGAGGGAGTGAGTGAGTTCAGTCAGCAGCAGACAGGACCAAAAGGCTGCTGCTGATGGTTTTATTCTATGGCCATCTTTATGTTTCAGTCGCCATGTTGAAATGAACACCTCTCCGTCTTTCCGTCTGTAGAAACTATTTTTCCCCCTGGAAATGTTGGAACGCCACAGTGGGGTTGGAAAAACAAACTGAAATTATTGTGTGTGACTGTGTAATGTTATTGGTCTGGACAGGATTTCGAGCGTTTCCTGCTACCAAACGGTAGCTAACCGGGAAAGACAGGGCCACCAGGCCAGACTCCCTGACGACAACAAACACCTAATCACGTCAACTGGTCAAAAACCTACACAGCTCACCCATCAGGTCTCACATTCCCTAAAAGCCACAGCTCATTCTCGGAGAAAGGGACCTGGATTAGGTCAAAGGCAGTTGTTCTTCTCTGTTTTGCTCACGCAAGAAGAGGCAACGACTCAGAAGTCCAGGCAATTTAAGTATTTACATAGACGGATCTATTTCCCAGACAAGCTTTCTGTAGAGAGCGGCAGTTTGAGTGGTGGGAATGGTTCTGAGTCATCTTGTCCTTTTCCATGGAAGTTATGTGGAGAGGAAAGAGCAAGGCGAGCGGGAAGAGCATGTTTTTCTCGATAGGGAGAAACTTATTACCCCGTTTAAACAACAAGTGATGAAAAGGCCTGCAGGTGTGCTGCACTTCAATAACCTTTTTTCAGCCATGACTCTACAGTTTATCATATTTATTGCTGAAAAAATAATAAGATCAATACAAACTTTTCAACCACTCCTTTATTATTCCCTGTTTACACCTTATATTGCAATTTATCTCGGTGGTTCTAATGACAGAAAGACAACTTTCAGTCAAGAGGTTTGTCTCTTCTAGAGATGTGATTTTCAAAGAAAATTACTCTTAAGAAATCATTGTCAATTGCTGTAAGAAGATTCAAGGATTCAGGACCAGGATGTACATCTGAGCTTGACATTATGATGCTTACACATGCTGGACACTGCCTTTAAAGGATAAACCTCGGGACCTGTTGGCCACAAAAATTAGTTATCTCTAGGGCTGGGAAATATATTGATTAAATTTAGGGATGCAAGATATTAGATTTTTGGCCAGATCTGATATGCCAGCATTTTTTAATTCATTATCACCAATACCTACACCAATATTTCAGGTCAAGAGCAGAAACCCTGTACTTACCGAAAATGGACTTGTTTCTTTCAGTGTTCCAGTATATTTTTGCAACGAACAGATGAAAAACAAGAAAAACAGCATCTAACTCTTGCAAAAACGAAACCCTTGATTTTTAAATGTACCCATGCAATGATAAGAAAGTGCATCAGTATAGTACATGTGTGTGATTTGCCGATATTCCAGCCGGTATATGGCTGATATTTCAGTTGTAAATATCAGCAAAAATTTCAGTATTGACCAATACCGATACCTAAATATTCAGGCTGATATCGGGCAATACCGATATCGAACCAATAAAATTGTGCAGCCCTAATTAAATTGATTAATACGAATTGTTTTCTGCGCAAGATTTAAAAATTGAAAATCAAGATTTTTTTTCTTGACTCGCTCCAATCTTAAGTTGTTGCAATGTTTGAAAATAAATACTGGAAATGTACAGTTCTTATGATGGTAGGCCCTGTCAGGTTTTGCAAAAGCACATGTTTAGGGTAATATTTGTTTTTTTTAATGAGATTAAATATTGATCAGAGTGTTCAATGTTTATATAATATGTAAAAATAGCTCAGTTTTCAGTGTTTATGTAGACATACTAAATAATCAACAGTACAGAAAGTCTTTGACAAATGAGAGCACTGGGAGATTTGCATGTGCAACAATCACAGATGTAAACAGATCAAAGTTGCTGCCTCGAGAGCAAACGAGACAGAGTGAAGAGTCAAGCTCTGACAACATCTTTGCCTTTATGATGTATCATAGAGGAACTACCACTTCAGACTGTACAACGAGAAATGTTGGAGAGAAATAGCAGAGGCACCCTAGATTATGATGAGTTACTGCTAGCATTTAGCATCAAGCTAATATATTACTCCCAGCACAACCCACCCGACCATTGCTCTCTTGACCTCAACAACAAGGAAGTACACCTCTAGAAAATGGAGGACATGCAAAGCCACTCCAAGCAGGCAACAACACTTTGAGAAGCACCATGTGGAAGCACTTTGGGCTCCACAACACGGACGGCAAGATAAAAAAACAAGATTATGCTGCATGTCAATTCCTGCGCAAAGCAGCTGGCCCACTCCTTATCCATGGCAAATCCATGGGCGTATTTGTCAGTTGAGAAAAAACGTAGCATACAACAGATCAGCTATTCTGCATCTGCCTTTCACAAAGATTTCACATAGATACAGTTTGTACCACTACATAGTTGGGGGCTGGGTATGAGCGTGAGGGAAAACGATTCTTTCCCTCAGCCTGCAACACTGTGGAAGCGCTAATTTTAAACTGATGCTAAAGCTAAAAAGCTGTCATGTCCATCAAAATTATCACAAAGTGTTGCAATAAAGTTAAGTACTTGATGTCTTACTGTCAACTGAATAAGTAAGATATGTCAGTACATAAAAACAGGATTGTTGATTTTATGTTAGAAAAGATCTGATGATTAATGACTCTCTATCACCAAACCGTTAGTCCAGATATAATTTTTCACTCTCATAGTCACTAGGACATGATAATTAAACTTTTATTATATTAATAAATAGCGGCACTAAAGCCATTTAACAATGTTTAAATAGTTGAATGTAACACTCCGTTATCTGAATGGATTTTAATGTTTCATATCTATTATACAAATTCTTTTAGACTTTCTGAAGCACTTAGACCATTTCATGTGTAAATAATGTTTTTATGAAAGGTAAGTTTGATATAGACTTATTCATAATTAGTTCATATTGTTTCACAGAGTTCAAAACAAAACTGTTGTAGTATTATGAGCATTAAAAGCATATTAAGCATAGAGGGAGAGCAAAATTATATTGACTATGAAACAGCAATATTAAAAACAAATATCTATGATTCGGCGATTCATAAGTAAGGGCATACAAATGTCTGGATTTTAGATCAGACGGGAGAAATACTCTTAAAATCTGATCTGTAATATGAATTGTAGAGCAATATGGGCATCCAGCAGCCCTGAAGCATTGTCCTGGGGAGTTTGTTTTTCCCCAAGTTGCTACCCAGATGTGATGTTTTGACTGTACCTATTGTTGTTTTACCCCCAACTGCCTCTGATGCCTTGCAGCAGGATGACTTTACACTGCAGTCCCATTCTGCAACTGGTCTGTAACTCAGATATGAGACGTTAAATTCCTGTGCTGAATGGTCTGAGTATAGAGGTGAGAGACGGCTAATGTGAACATGAGAGAAAGTGAGACGAGGGAGTCGGGGAACACGAACAGAGAAGTTGACATGACATCAAAGCTTCTCTGATAATAAAGCCTTTGGGTATCAGCACAGTGTATAAACAGCTCTGCAGAGAGGAGTCTGTCTAAGAAAACAAAAACAGTTTCCTTATGCTCAAGCAAAGAACTATAAATCAGGCCACAATGATGAAGTGTTTTGACTTGAAAAGTCCCATGTCAAGCTGTGTTTGACCATTTACACCATGTCTTGCATGTCTATTAAACAATGAAGTTGAATAAAAAATGAAAAATTACATCTCTGTAGAGCAGGGGGTCATCAACTACATATTTAAGAGTCTCAGCCTTGTCTTAATGCATGCCGTGGGAGCCAGATTTTTTTCTCCTTTCAATGTTTTCGGTCTGGTTAACATGTAAAGGTTTTTATAATTTTTGAATTCCAAAATGAACTCTTAGCCTTTAAAAGTGACATCAGTCCTTATCACCTACACCACTGCCTGCTGCATGGGAGCAGCTGAGATATTTGGGCTGACATCTTGTTTATCACTGGGTTTGACATGAAAATACAAGTACTTTAGTATGTTTGAGTATTCACTAATATCAGCTGATAAGTGAATTTCTGTAAAACAGATCAAACATGGAGTTATTCCTGACAAAACAGTTTCAATATCAGCTGTTACCAGCATTGTTTTAATACTTACAGGGATTTAACAAAAATAAAGATACCCTAAAACCACACCATGTTCTTCCCTTCTCACAACTTTGGATATTTAATAATACTCGGGGGGCCGGATGAGAGGCTGTGAGGGATCTGATGTGGCCATGGGGCCCTTAAGCTGTTCAAAAGACTCGACTCGTTTGCGAACATCACATCTCTAGCTAAAACTACCACAGAAGTAGGTCAATAAAGCAAAGCCTCTGTTTATAAGTAGAAGAAGATAATATTAAGATAGAAGTTGATAATGTAGCATAAAGGGGTAAAAAAAATAGTCACAACAAGCATAAAGGACCGTTTAGAGTTGCTGAAGAGTTTATCTGATGACTGTAGGCAGAGGCAGGCCAGCGCTACCCATTGATTCCCAGTGTTTGTGCTAAAGCTAACTAGTGGTGGGCCAGCTTCATCTGTCTCTTCCTTGTTACTGGACTCAACATGGACTCAGGAGTGAGGCAAGACTTGAAAACAACAAAAAAGTTGGCATGTCCCTGTAAATCTCTATGTGTCCTCAAAAGATCTCAGGTGCACTGAAACCTGTACTTAGAGTGTTTGACTCCAGGCTTATACTCTGTAAAACATAAGCCCTGCATAAATAGTCCAATGTTTCCAAGTGGCCTGAAGCTTCACTCACCTGTCTGCCATCCTGGCCCACATTGGTCTGTCCTCTCACCACTGTCCTGATGTTGTCATCCAGACGCCTATCAAATGCAGACGCAACAATCAGTCACACTGAGGGTAAAACCTTAAGTACATGCTTATCATGAAGTGAGGCATTACTCACCGAATCTTCAGGCGAATTTTGTTTACCACATCATCAATGTTAGCCAGAGACTGAGAAGAAACACAGAGGTGAAAAACAAATAAGTTAGACTGTTATTTTGACACAGTCTTGTCAAGGTTGAGTGATAATGCATTACCACTGACAACTACCTCCAAAAACAAAAACTCTTTATATAATCACTTTTATACAGGTATTATGCAGACTCTTTAGAGACAGTAATACTTATGTACACTTAGGGTTAATTCTTTTTTTCTTCACATTGAAGCTGATATAGCTTAAAGAATCTGCATGTTGCAACCTGCTTCTTTAAGTGTCAATGCTCTTATCTATTTTAATGTCTTAATTTGACATTCCTATTACAATACTGTGTATAAGAGCACCTGAAAGAACCGAATTTCCTCTTGGGGACTAATAAAGTATTTCTGCTTCTGATTCTGATTGAAGTGCTCTGTGAAGACTATTTTTTTTGCTCTGTCACTAATTTTGCTTCCAGAGGCTCCATTAGTTTAAACTCCTTCATTTTTCCTTCCAACAGAAACACAATAGAAACTTTAAGCTTTTTGCAGTGTTAAAAAATGGGAATCATTAAAATGTTAAGCCTCTTAGACTATGCACAGACACATTTCTCAGGTTGTATTAGATTTTTTTTTCATCAGACTAAAAAAATTATTAGAGTTTTATGTTAATGTTTTGAGAAAATTGTGCTTTCAGTGCCAATTAGACAAGCCTCCCACATCCAGACTATATAGTTTATCCCCCAAAGCTTACACTTGAAATCCAGGAGAGACATGTAGTTTATTTAAGTGTCTTTTTTGATCCAATGAAAGCTGAATCAGCTCTGTATAACATCAGTGTCATGTTGTGATTGTTTTTTCTTTAAAAGAGACAAAAATGTTCAGATTAAAGTGAGATATTCAGTTTCATGTAGCAAAAAAAAAGGATATTATTTTTTGGCTATATCACCAAACCCCTGGTGCTTGTAAGGTTTATTGTGATTGAAACGATCAGCATGACCTTCGAAATAATTACAAAAACAGAACACATGTTTTAATGCATGTCCCCAACCAGGAGCAAAACCTACAGAGTAACAGTGACCTCTTATGGACATAATGTATACGAAACCTGCATGTGGATGAACTGATCCTTAAAAACAACTATACAGAATGTGAGAGTACTTGTATTAAAACAGACTGAGAACACTTAAAGTAACGACTAGCTTAAGAAACTCTACAGAAAAAATGTCATAATTAAACTTTCCAAAGTGATATTGGGTACATAAATATTCTAATCTGGTTGAATACATAAAACAAAATAAAGTTGATAAATTGGACAAATTATTCTAAAGTCAAAAACCACAATGATAATCTGATATGAAACATACTTATATCATATAAAACTGAAATTTCAATTTCACTGAATTGGCCATTTGATCATTGTTTTACACGTGCTGGCACACCATAAACATCCAGTGAAATCTGAGTAGATCAGAGGTATCGTTAATGTAGTAGTTAATACACCTTCTAACTGCTGACTTGTTGCTTCTGACACAAGTCAACTGTTTGCAATGAAAACACCAATAATTTTATTTTATTATTTTTTTTCTTCATTCTTTTTTCTTTCTTTTTTCCATTCCTTTTGTCTATTTCAATTTTATTTATTTAATTTAAGCACATGGGCACAAAGGAAAATTGTATGCCCTATCAGCACTGAGACTGTATCAGGTGGATTTTTCCTTTGTGAAATAAAAACACATGAAATAAAGAAAGATAAAAAAGAAATAAAAATGAAAAAAAAAAAAGAAAACACCAATAATAACGTTGTTTTTGTTTGTTTCCTTAATAAACAACAAAAGACAAAATACTCTTTCTGAAAAATAACATTGTCTGGTTCACAATAAAATGGCTATGACACTGGAGGACAGTCTGCAGATATGTAAATACTGTACCTGCTCTGTTGGGAACAGAGTGTTGATGTATTCAACAGCATTGAAGTCTGCTCTGTCAAGGGGGTCTTGGCTGGGGAAAACCTTGCACACAAACGCATACAACAGTCAAACAAAAACTGAGGAGACATTTTAGCAATGAGCAAAAACAGCATAGTGTTATCCTCGATGTGGTAAATAGTAATGCCAGGTAAAGTGCTGTATATAAACAATAGCTTGTTATGGCTCTGATAGGCTTGTTGATGGGTTCTTAAACTAAACACAAACCTCCATCAAGGCATTTTGACATTACTTGTAGAGTTATTAGCAAAAAACTGCCTTCACGCAATGCAAACGAATCTGTTAAGAATTTGGATCTGGACTTGGATTACTACCAAAATCAAATCACTTCTTCCTCATGCCAAGACCATCAATCCTGGAAAATGTCATCACAATCTATGATTAGATTTTGGTTTATCTTGCACTTAAACAGACAAACAAATGTTGGAAAAAAACCTCCTTGGTGGTGGTAGTTAAGTATTCCTTAATTAGGTAAAGGAAATCTAAGGGGTGGATGTTTGTGTGTGATGCAGTTCCAATGTTTTTCTTGTTCAAGAATTTGCCAAACCTAATTCCCATGAGATCCATTGGTTTTGCAATATTTTAGTGATTTATTACTTAAAATGTGCATGTGTTTTTTGTCGAGTGTAATTCAAGGGGACTGCCAGAAATTTTGGGCCTTGCAAAATGGTGTCATATTGGGCCCATCACAAACCAGCTCTGCATAGTCTCTCAAACTAAGCATCTGTCAAACTGATAAATGAATTTAAAAAAACATGATGAAAAAAATGGACCACTTACAATCATTACAGACAAGATGTTAAGTATAATCAATAGGTAATCATACTACTAGTGGTAAAATAAACTACGTTCCTTAAGTAATTAACATGTTTTTGTTTATCATACAATCAGTCTTCATGGTCCTCAGATCTTTTAACCCTGTCAAAATGTTCTGGACTCTGTGAAGATTATAACTTTATTAAGTACATCACCTGTTATTTAAAAGCACAAATATTTTTACATACCATTCAGACGTGGAAATACACCAAAATGCATAAAATCCTCCAAAATGTTCTAAAGGGTCTATTTTTTACAAAATCCAATTCCAATGAAGTTGGGAAAATAGGTGAAAAGAAAAAAGTATTCCTCAACTTTCACAATCTTTAGTTGGTAACAACTGGAAACACAAGAGTGTCATAACTGGGAACAAAAGAAGTATCCCTGAAAGGCTCACTTGTTCACAAGGAAGGATGGGGCGAGGGTAACCACTAAGTGAACAACTGCAGCAAAAAGTCCACTCACATTCACTCATTATGACAATGACGCCTGCAACACATTCCAAAAAGCTGGGACAGGGGCATGTTTACCACTGTGACACATCATCTTTCCCTTTAACAACACTAAATGAGCATTTCGTAACTGAGGACACTAATTGTTGAAGCTTTGTTGGTGGAATTCTTTCCCGTTCTTGCTTGATGTATGACTTCAGTTGCTCAGCAGTCCGGGGTCTCCATTGTTGTGTTTTGTGCTTCATAATTTAACAAATATTTTCAATGGGAGACAGGTCTGGACTGCAGGCAGGCCAGTCTAGTACCTGCACTCCTTCACTATAAAGCCACTCTGTTATACACACGGGCAGAATGTGGTTTGGCATTTTCTTGCTGAAATTAGCAGGGACGTCTCTGAAAACACTGATGGCAGCATATGTTGCTCCAAAAGCTTTCAGCATTAATGGTCCCATCATAAATGTGCAAGTTACCCATGCCATGGGCACTAACACACCCCCCTACCATCACAGATGCTACTTTTCAGCTTTGCACTGATAACAGTCTGGTTCTTTTCCTCTTTGGCCTGGAGGACAAGACGTCCATGATTTCCAAAAACAGTGTATAATGTGGACTCATCAGACCACAGCAGACATTTCCTCTCTGTGTCAGTCCAACTAAGATGAGCTTGGGCAGCGTTCCTGGGTGTTGTTGATAAATAGCTGTGGGGTACAGAGGTTTAACTTGCACTTGTAGATGTAGCGAATAACTGTGTTAACTGACAATGGTGTCCCTGAGCCCACCTGGTAATATCTTTTACAGAATAATGTTGCTTTTCAATGCAATGAAGGATTGACGGTCACGGGCATTTAGTGTTGGTTTTCAGCCTTGTCCTTTACAAGCAAAGATTTCTCCAGATTCTCTGAATCTTTTGATGATATTCGTGTCTAGTAGATGATGAAATCCTTAAATTCATTGTGATTGTACGTTGAGAACTGTTCTTAAACTGTTAGACAATTTGTTCAAGCAGTTGTTCACAAAATGGTGAACGTTGCTCCATCCTTGCTTGTAATTTTCCAAAGACACTTCTTATATACCAATCATGACACTTACCTGTTTCCAACACAAAAACATCAGTCTGGAATATTCCACAGGTGAACAGGATATTTGGAAACAGGTGAGTGTCATAATGAAACATCAGGTTTACCAGTTTGATGATCGAATATCTTTATTTTGTTGTGTATATTATTGATTATTGGTGGAAAAGCATTTGCAAATAATTGATTTCGTTTTCTTTTAGGTTTTAGTCCCAGCTTCACCGGAATTGGGGTGTGTAAGTGAAGAGCAAATAACTCTTCAAACATCTATGTCAAACTGATGCTCATACTGTAATATATTCAGGGGCCCTTGTGAGTCAGGGGCCCTGAAACCCCCCTCTTTGCTCCTCCTGATGTTATAATTACACCTGCAGTATTTATCTCGATGAGGACAGGGGGCTATAACAGCTTCATAAACACTGATTATGCATTGTTTAGCTCACGTCTGCCACAGATAAGAGTGTATGACGTACTTCTCTTGAATTGTAAAATGAAAATTTAACATAACGGGGCATTTGTTGTGTGCAGCAGTCGTTATTCTGCAGTGAGTCCGCAGGTCCGGTTAGCCTGCTAACAGATGACCGTCACCAACACCCTTCACTAAACAGTCAGAAATAACGACGTCACACTGGTTACCTGCTCGATAGCTAGTTGAACCTCCGGGGTAAGGTGCAGAATAGCCTCCAAATCCTCCGCAAATTCAAATTCTTCCTCCTCCATCATCTTCAAAACAAAACCGGAGATCTCTCCGGCGAGCCACTTCCTGGTGACGAGGCTTCTGGGATAGCAGGCGACGTCGGACTGGCGGTGCATTCAGGGCCGTCGGAAAACAGAACTTCAGAGGTATTGCAGTTTCTTTCCAATTGTCAAAACACAATTTTGCAAATTGGGCTGATTTTATCAAAATACTTAACACAATTCACAAAACCACAAACCCAAACTGCAAAATAGTACATATATCCTGCAAAGTGAAGCACTGCAACCAGAACTACATATAGCATTATCAAAATCAAACTTTTGCACCAAATGGCACAAACTTCATTCAAATGACCACATTTTTGTCTAACCAACTACACGCTGTTAGGCATAATGAAAAGCACTCTCGTCTTTAGTATGCTTTGCCATAATACTAAAAAAGTTCAAGGTGTAGAAAATTCTTCAGATTGTTCACATGCACAGAAATATTTGCAGATACACACACATGAAGTTGAAACATTTATCTTCTTCTATTTTCACCAAACAGGTCAGTGCAAGATATACACAGCAGACACATTGGAGAGAACAAAACATGCTTAAAAAAAAAAAAAAAGTAAACTGAGAAGGAAAATTGCAGAAAAAATATATAATAAAAAAAGAGACAAGAATAATATTTAGGCAGCAGTGTTTCGAAATGGCAAACGTGACTTTAGGTCAGATTGTTGTGAAATTTTTTAATTGCCAAATGCGTGTAAAGCAGAAAGTGTGTTTTTAGGGTTTTGGAGACTTGAGAAGAGGTTTTGCTCTTTGTGTGTCAGTTTAAATTATACTATGCATGTTATTTTAGTGTGTTAGCAACTGAAAAAAACTGTAATGTAGCAGTTTAAAGAAATTCTATGGCAGACTTGTTGCTTCTGCAATAAACACACCAATGATTATGCTGGTTTGTTAGTTTGTTTTCTTCATAACCAACAAAAGAGAAAATACTCCATCCTCTTGTCTGAAAAAAAAAACATCATCTGGTTCAGAGTAAAATATATTAGCCTGAAAGACTGCAGAAATGTAAAGAGTCACTCCATCCTCTTGCCTGAAAAAAAAAACCATTATCTGGTTCAGAATAAAATATATAAGCCCATAAGACTGTCTGCAGAAATGTAAAGTTGTGTACCTGCTCCGTTGGGAACAAAGCGTTGATGTATTCAACAGCACCTGAGTATATCAGAGGTATTGTTAATGTAGCAGTTGAAAGAAATACACATGCAAACAGGTGACTCGTTGCTTCTGTAGCAAGTCAGTTGTTTGCAGGGAAAAAGGTCTGTCTACAGAAATGTAAAGTACTCTGTTGGGAACAGTGTTGATGTATTCAACAGCACTGAAGTCTGCTCTGTAGAGGGGGTCTTGGCTGGGAAAACCTTGTACACAAAAATCATGCAACATTCAGTCAGTTGTGATTTCTTTAACCTGCTTAATATTATCTTTTGTGGGAAACAATTGCTAACAGGTAGCCAGGCGACAAAGAACTGACGGTGCTTTCAGGGTTTTCAAAATATTTTTATCCAAGGCACACTTAATGAACCTTTAAAATCAGATGGATTTGCCAGATTGTTTTTTTTATCATAGGTGACAGTAGGTTTTTCTTAATTAATACAATGCATACACTTTTTGCAGGTTTTTTTTTCTCAATACCAATACCAATACCAATACCAATCATCACCTGCAATGCATACATCATTTTAAGGATTTTTAAACGCTTTTTAATGACAAAAAGCACATGAAGGAAACATAGTCTAGACCATCAGCTCTTAAGGTGAGTTTAGTTTTAAGTCTTGGTCCAACATGATACTTTTAGCAGATGTTACACCATTATTGAGTGACATGTGTTTTTGGATGACTTGATATTAAAGATATTTTTGGAGTAGCAATCCATAAGCTTGCGTTTTTTGTATGAGTCCTAAATTACTTTGCCTCAGAATTGTAAATATATTGCTGTGTGTGTATGCTTGCAGGTGCAGCTAAGTGCTGCTTGATAGGTCTGATTGGTCTCTGCAGTCACATGATATTCAGATTAGATTAGATTGAATTTTATTAATCCCTTTTGGGAAACTCCCTCAGGGAAATTAAGATTCCAATTGCATTTGAAAAGTACATAGAAAGATTTTAAAAAAGATAGATATAAACAAAAATATAAATAAATACAGAATATCTTGAAGATTCAAAAACAAGGCAACTGGACTGTGTAGTTTGTTGGGAAGACGTTTCACTTCTTATCCAAGAAGCTTCTTCAGTTCCAAATGGCTGGTGATGGAAGCAGATATTTATCTTGCTAGAGGAGAAAACAACAACAAAGGAAGGGAGGTGTTGGAGAACGGCTCATAGAAACTTATCACAGGGTGTCCTTACCCTGACTCAGACACAACCTCTCAGCCACATATAATGCAGTGCTAAGCTCTCTCCCCAGGAAGCTCTGGGCACATGTGACCATAACACCTCACATGACAGGGGGAGTTAATGACCCATTCAGGGTAACGACTCTCAGGGGTTACATCACCCTGTGATAAGTTTCTATGAGCCGTTCTCCAACTCCTCCCTTACTTTGTTGTTGTTTTCTCCTCTAGCAAGATAAATATCTGCTTCCATCACCAGCCATTTGTAACTGAAGAAGCTTCTTGGATGAGAAGTGAAACGTCTTCCCAACAAACTCTACAGGGGTCTCAAACTTGCGGCCCGCAGGACGACATTTTGTGGCCCCCTACTTGACATCAAACCTTAGTGTTAGTGCGGCCCCTGCATGTTTGTCAAATGCACATTTTTGCTGAGTCGTTGCGCATGCCACGCTTGCCCTGGACTTTTATATAATCTTTTTATCACTTATGGCAGGGGTCTGCAACCTTTTTAATCAACAGAGCCATTTGCCATTCATGTTCTGAGGAACCCATTCATGCACGAGTTATTTCGTCTTATCGGACAGAACGCTTCCCCATCACTGAGGAGTTTTTCCGTCATTCCGTGTTTTTATTGAACTCTGGTAGTTGGCACTCTTTCGTGGAGAAGTTCTGCTCTCCTGTGACCGTAAACAAGACACCTCACTGAGGGAACCACGGAGCCGAGGTGCACGTTGAGATGAAAGAGAGAAAAAAAGCGCTGACGCTGCGCAAAAATCAAAACGGACGATCCTGTTCGTTTAAAGTACTTATTTTGTGACGTTTTGGTCCCTTGTCTGCTCATCCGGAGGATGATTTATCAGAATATTATCTAAATAACTGTGGATTTACTGTAAAAGCCTTCCTGTGTCCATCTGAGAGATGGCAACCTGCGAGGAGAAGGCCACCCGCTTGGGACTCAGTGGTAAGATCTCATTTTTTATGTGGATTAAATTAATCAACGAATAACATCAATACCAGTTTATGTAATTGATGCTACACTTATATTTACAAATGTATTGATAACACGACGTAAACCGCCCGTTAGTCTCTCCCGTCTGATCAGGACGACAGGCACACATATTACGCACCTATGGAGAAAGCGCACATACGCCATGGCGAGCTCCCAAAACTAGAGAAAAGTTAAACAGGGCTGGGATAAAACAGACAGAGACGGACGGGAGAGCTAACGGAGTTCAATATGATTGATAAACAAACCAGCAGACACCGCGGTGCCCTCCATAACGGCACAGCCGTGCGTCCTAACGCGCACACACCTTCAGGTCTGTGTGTACAGGTCTGACTCTGTCCATAACTACACAGATAAAAGTGTTTCCCTCAAGTTTTTATGTAAGAAAAGAATCAAACAAATAGGCCTGCTACTGATTTATTTATAATGATTTAGGGGAGACCGGGGATGGTTGTAACACTAGAAGAGTTTAAACACCACAGTTTTCTCCTGTCAGGTATAAGATAGGGGTCACATGGTGATTTCATTTTTTCCTTCCTGATCACACACAGGGGCTGTCAAGGCTGGAAACTGTTGTGTTTGGACTTTACAAAGAAAATAATGTTCAACAAGAAATGTACTACATTTTGCTTTGTTCTAAGACTTACTGTGACCAAAACTGTTCTCTCTCAGGCAAATGTAATGCATTTCTTTCTTTCTAATTTCAGACAACTTTGCTTAAACAGCAAAGCTAAACAAAGCTTAACATTGGCTGATAGGGGTGGGCTGGGTTGGAAACAAAACAGAAAAAAACGTAGGCAGTTCAAATCTACAAAATTTCAGTGAAAATGCTGGTGCTGGCTGGCAACTTTTTTGACAAATGCTGGTGGGAAAAGAGTTAATAATATGGATGTTAAAAAAAAGGATCTTTCTTTTTTTTTTCAGATACTTGGGACCCTTTTTTGCGGGATACTTTGTGCCGCCCAGCCTCACCCAGACTGTAGTTCCAGTGGCCCCCCGGTAATTTGAGTTTGTGACCCCTGGTGTACTGACTCCTGGCTGTTCCTGACTCTACCTCATGCTTCATGGACATTGTTGGCCGATCTGACCTTTGTGTACTGACTTCTGCCTGTTACCTGTTCACAATTCTCACCTGACACCTTCTGATACTGTTGCCTGTGTACCAAACCCTGCTTGTTAAAATAAATTCCTTTTTCCTTAAACCCTTGATCTTAGTATCGGGCAATTGTGTCCAACCTTCTGAGCCTTGTATCATGACACTATCTCTGAGGGAGAGCCCAGACACCCTATGGAGGAGTCTCATTTCGGCCGCTTGTACTCGCGATCTTGTTCTATTGGTCACTACCTACAGCTGGTGACCATAAGGGAGGGTAGGATTGAAGACAGAGCGGTAAATCAAGAGCTTGGCCTTTTGTCTCAGCTCCTCTTCGTCCAAGACCATAAAAACACTTAAGAACTGTTGTAAATTAAGTTATTATTATTATTATAAGTATTATTATTATCATTATCATTATTTTTATAAAATAATACACATGAAAAACATATTTACTTATAAATATATACATATTTAATCCTAAACCTTTAATCTTGCTTTTTAACCTCTATTGTCATAAAACTACTAATTTATATGATCATAATTCATTGTTTCCCATTTATTTTGAATATCTTTTTTTATTATTATTATCTATTATGTTGGTCAGGGTTTCTTTATTTTGATCATTTTTGTCCTTGTCTTGTCCTTCCTGTTTTATTTTGACATCACTGACCCTTGTCTCTGTCGTAGGTGTGTTCCTGTCTGCCCTGCCCCCGTCTTGTCACACCTGAGTGTTTCTTCCCCTCCTGTCTCTCATCACCCCTCACCATCTCCTGTATTTAACCTCATGTTAAATACAAATTGTCTTGTGCCAGTTTGTTGCACTTCCAAGTCTTCATCGGATGTAGTTGCCTGGTCTGACTGCTTTTCTGTGTACTGAACCCTGCCTGTTAATTAATAAACTGTATTACCGTTGGTCAACTGGTGAAATATTTTGAATTTCTGTCCTTTCCCTTTGAACCTTGTTCCTCGACATTATCAATATTAAAATTTTCAAAATACTTTGGCAATAAAGCGCAAAAAAATCATGACAATAAATGCGTCGAATTAAACCAAATTAGTTTTATTTAAGATATCTAATGTTGATGCAAAAAAAATTAATAGAATTTCCCCACATTGAATTAAAAAATATCAACACAAATCGTTACCCGGCAACAGCTGCTTTGAAGCGGGGCTCTCTGATTCTGATTGGTTTGCTGGTGAACCAATCAGGAGCTGACAAAGAGTTAATGAGATTCAAATATTTTGAAAAAGTTCTGGAATGTTTGATTTGCTTTGATGACAGAGTGTCCTTTGATGTTATGACATCACAGAGCTCTGCAGTATATAACAGCCTAAACTGTGTCAGTGCTGCATTCGTTCTCAGTCACGAGAGTGTTTAGAGGATTACTAACATTTGGAGAGTTATTAGAGATTTGCACAATGTCTTCTTGTGTTTCAACTATCGATCCACCTGCACAGCAGAACAATGGAAATGAGTCTTGGAAGAGTGAGGAAATGTCGACTTTTGTGTTAAAGATCGACCCACCAGCTCCCAAAAAAAAGAAGAACAAGAAGAAGAAGAACAGGGCTGGCATGATTCTGGAGGACGAGCCGTCCAAGTGGCACCCCAGCCAAGCAATAACTGGAGTTCCTGCTGGGTACTACGAGCAGGACGACATTGACTGCAGGGACATGGGTTTCATCTGGTCAAAGAAGAAGGAGGTCCCTGGGCCACATGTCACTCAGCCCAAGGACAACACTACAAAGGACTCTACTGTGAGTCCGTCTCCCCAGGCCCCTGTGAGGCGCACATGGGCTCAGGTGGTGCGTGGACCAGTGCCAAAGCAGCCTCAGCCGCAGGCTCCTCAGCCAAAGGCCCCTCAGCCACGGACTCCTCAGCCACAGGCCCCTCAGCCAGAGGCTCCTCAGCCAGAGGCCCCTCAGCCAGAGGCTCCTCAGCCAAAGGCCCCTCAGCCAAAGGCTCCTCGGCCAGAGGCCCCTCAGACAGAGGCCCCTCAGCCAAAGGCCCCTCAGCCAGAGGCCCCTCAGCCAATGGAGGCTCAGCCAGAGGCCCCTAAGCCACATGTCACTCAGCCCCAGGACAACACTACAGAGGACTCTACTGTGAGTCCGTCTCCCCAGGCCCCTGTGAGGCGCACATGGGCTCAGGTGGTGCGTGGACCAGTGCCAAAGCAGCCTCAGCCGCAGGCTCCTCAGCCAAAGGCTCCTCAGCCGCAGGCTCCTCAGACAGAGGCCCCTCAGCCAGAGGCTCCTCAGCCAAAGGTCCCTCAGCCAGAGGCCCCTCAGACAGAGGCTCCTCAACCAAAGGCCCCTCAGCCAGAGGCCCCTCAGCCAAAGGCTCCTCAGACAGAGGCCCCTCAGCCAGAGGCTCCTCAGCCAAAGGCCCCTCAGCCAGAGGCCCCTCAGACAGAGGCCCCTCAGCCAGAGGCTCCTCAACCAAAGGCCCCTCAGCCAGAGGCTCCTCAGCCAAAGGCCCCTCAGCCAGAGGCCCCTCAGACAGAGGCCCCTCAGCCAAAGGCCCTCAGCCAAGGCCCCTCAGCCAATGGAGGCTCAGCCAGAGGCCCCTAAGCCACATGTCACTCAGCCCCAGGACAACACTGAGAAGACCAAGGATATTACAGAGGACTCTACTGTGAGTCCGTCTCCCCAGCCCCCTGTGAGGTGCACATATGCTCAGGTGGTGTGTCCCAGAAAACCCCAGCACCACACGCCTAAATCAACATCCAAGGCTGAGCCTGGACCAGTGCCTACAGGGGCACAGGAGCAGCCCGCAGAGGCTCAGAAAGAGACACAGGCTGTGGAGGAGCCAACAGAGTCTCAGCAGGACTGTGGTGAGGAGAAAGCTGTTCTTCAGATCAGCCCTCAGGACACTGATGAGGCCCCAAAGACAGCAGAATCTCCTGAGGACAAACAGGGGCCCATGTCTGGACTTGAGAGCAGCATCACTGCTGTGGTGAGTGAGGGAGACAGTAATGAGGACCACAGTGATCCTGCAGCCACAGCAGCCCCTGACATGGCCCAAGTCCTCTTTGAGGAGAATTACACACTCAAGGCTCATCTGGAAGGAGCTTATTGGAACCTGCAGATGCAGGCACATATGTTTGAACAGGACAAAAACTACTTCCTTATGGATATAAAGAAGCTTCAGGATGATCTCCATGAGGCAAAGGAGGGCCAGGAGAGCCTGAAGAAACAGCTGGAGGAGGAGAGATCCAGCCGACAGGCAGAGGGGTGTACCACCACAGCGCCATCCAGTGGAGACGCCCTGCCGAGCAAGGACAGCCAGTGCGATGACAAGAAGGCCTGTTTCTTGGCAGACCTGGTCACAGAGAACATGGCCCTCAAGGCAGATCTCAGCCAGGCTGAAGCCAACCTTGAGAGGGAGAGACAGGAGACCAGCGAGATGGCAGAGGAGCTAAAAAAAGCCAAAGATGACCTCCTCCAGAAGGAGCGTGAGTGGGAGAAGGACAGACTTCAGCTTCTTTTGTCCCAGATGGACGAAAGGGCCGAACATAAGACCGCCCTGGATCAGGCTAACGACACCATCAAGAACCTCAAAAAGCAGCTGGAGGAGAAAACCAGTCTGCAGGCAAAACACAAGGAGGAGGTGTCCAGCATGGAGGCCACCCTGATCCAGGCCTGGACAGACCAGCAGGAGATGAGGACCAAATGGGAGGACGAGAAGTCTGACCTCCTGGCTGAGCATAAAAAAGAGACCTCCAAGCTACAGGAGGAACTGGCCAAGGCCAAAAAGGACAGCCAGTGGGATGACAACAAGGCCCGTTTCCTGTCTGACCTGGTCACAGAGAACATAACCCTCAAGGCAGATCTCAACCAGGCCAAAGAGGACCTTAACAACAGGACTCAGCTGTGGGAAGAGGAGAAGTCCAGTTTCATAGCTGAGTCCTGCAGGTTTGAAGGAGATCTGAAGCAGGCCAAAGCCGACCTTGTAAGGGAGAGACAGCAGCAGACAGAGAAATCACTCACGCTCCAGAAGCAGAAGGACACAATCAGCCAGATGACCGAGGAGCTGAAAAAAGCCAAAGATGCCCATTTCATGGATAAGTGTGTGTGGCAGAAGGACAGAGTTCGGGTTATAACCTCAAATGACACCATCAAGAACCTAAAAAAGCAGCAGCAGGAGGAGAAAAACCGTCTGTGTGCAGAACACAAGAAGAAGATGTCCAGCATGGAGGCCGCTCTGAACCAGGCTTTGTCAGACCAGCAGGAGATGAAGACCAAGGTGGAGGACAAGAAGTCTGACCTCCTGGCTGGGCATAAAAAAGAGACCTCCAAGCTACAGGGGAAGCTGACCAAGGCCAAAAAGGACCTGGTGAGTCAGAAAAGCCAGTGGGAGGAGGAGAAAACTGCACTCCTTGAGGAGAGCTCCAATATGAAAGTCACCCTGAAGCAGGGCGAGCAGGAGCAGGAGAGGACCGTCGTCTCTGAGGCCATCAACACCTCCAGGCAGACTCTGGAGGAGGTGGAGGAACAGAGAGCTGAGTCTTCTGACAGACTCATGGAGGGGCTCAGCAACACTGAGGCTCAGCCGGCAGAAGCTCAGAAGAAAAAGAATCGTTTAATGAAGTGGGCCCAGAAGGTCTTCAGAAGAAAGACTTGAGCTCCCTCTTCAGCTGATGACCAGCTCAGGGAGTGCTCATCTAGAAGAAAAAAAAAATAAATAATAATAATGATGATAATAATAATAAAATAATAAAAATAATTTAAAAAAATAAGATTTCTCGTGCATCTTGAGTTTACTCATTTCCCCTTAATTTCAGGTTGAGTCGACACTGATCATGAACTCTGAGAGTATTTTTTATTTTACATCCTGGGATAAATTTTTCACATTAACATGCGTGCATTATGATTGAGGCTCTTTGGTAAGAGGTAACACTTTTATAAATTTGAGCATGGACAGACAGACAGACAGACACAAACAAACATACAACAAATGTCATTACGTCTCATTTCATAGACAATAAACATCTCATGTCCCATAATGAGACATTATCAGGAGACTAAGACAAAGAATTAGCATGAAAGCTCCGAGTGAATTTAGACCTCAGAGCTCATGCATCTGACTCTGTCCAAGGGAAATGCATTATCTATCATCATTTCCTTTAGGGCAGGGGTCTCAAACTTGCGGCCCGCAGGACGATATTTTGTGGCCCCCTACTTGACATCAAACCTTAGTGTTAGTGCGGCCCCTGCATGTTTGTCAAATGCACATTTTTGCTGAGTAGTTGCGCATGCCACGCTTGCCCTGGACTTTTATATAATCTTTTTATCACTTATGGCAGGGGTCTGCAACCTTTTTAATCAACAGAGCCATTTGCCATTCATGTTCTGAGGAACCCATTCATGTACGAGTTATGTCGTCTTAAGAAAAGAATCAAACACTAGCTATTCAAATAGGCCCGCTACTGATTTATTTATAATGATTTAGGGGAGACCGGGGATGGTTGTAACACTAGAAGAGTTTAAACACCACAGTTTTCTCCTGTCAGGTATAAGATAGGGGTCACATGGTGATTTCATTTTTTCCTTCCTGATCACACACAGGGGCTGTCAAGGCTGGAAACTGTTGCGTTTGGACTTTACAAAGAAAATAATGTTCAACAAGAAATGTACTACATTTTGCTTTGTTCTAAGACTTACTGTGACTGAAACTGTTCTCTCTCAGACAAATGTAATGCATTTCTTTCTTCTAATTTCAGACAACTTTGCTTAAACAGCAAAGCTAAACAAAGTTTAACATTGGCTGATAGGGGTGGGCTGGGTTGGAAACAAAACAGAAAAAAACGTAGGCAGTTCAAATCTACAAAATTTCAGTGAAAATGCTGGTGCTGATTGGCAACTTTTTTGACAAATGCTGGCGGGGAAAGAGTTAATAATATGGATGTTAAAAAAAAGGATCTTTCTTTTTTTTTTTTTTTTTTTTTGAATACTTGGGACACTTTTTTGCGGGATACTTTGTGCCGCCCAGCCTCACCCAGACTGTAGTTCCAGTGGCCCCCCGGTAATTTGAGTTTGAGACCCCTGCTCTACACAGTCCAGTTGCCTTGTTTTTGAATCTTCAAGATGACCATCACCTGGATGAATGAGAATCTACACAGACGTATTGAAATACAGAATAAATAAATAAAAATAAATAAATACAGGTCTACAGGCTCGATACTGCTCCTCCCCATCTTCTATGTTCATGTTACTGCCCCCCCCCCCCCCCCCAGTGAGGAGACATGTGACATGTGACATTTGACATGACAGGGTATTTTCTTCAAAGAGGCACAGCACATTTCTTCATTAACTGAGAGTATAGTAAAACATTTAATTTTTCTCTGCTCCCAGAGCCTGTTCTAACAACACTGTAGGCAAATAAAATTGATTTTGCGGGACATTTAAGGCATACTATATTCATTTTTATGCAGAATATTCTCTTTAACTCATTTTACAGTACCAGTCTGTTGATTTTTTTATCTACTGATGCTATAGAGAATTTGAATAACATCTGCACCACTGATGAAATGTTCTTTTACAAAATTATCCAGGAATTCAACTGAAACTCTGTTTAAATTCATATTTTCAGCAACACGTGTAAACTTAACCGAGCAGTTTTTTTAATTTTAGGTAAATTGATAAATTGGAGAGACCAAAGAAAGTAATAATTACCTCCACCCACTTATTCTGTTAGTGGATTAAGTTTAAGAATAAGAATCAGAAATACTTCATTGATCCCCAAGGAGATATTTCATTGTTTTAGTTGCTCTTATTCACAGTATAGAAATAAGAAAAATCAAGATGTTGACAATAAAGTAAGATGCAAGTGCAAATTTGAATAGAAGAAACCAAAAATTTTGCAAGCACAGAATATTTAAGAAATAACAATAATAGTACTTCTGAAAGACAAAAATATAAGTATAAGTTTAAGAGAGACTGTGAGAAACACAAATAATTTACACAATTAAAAATATATGCAATACAAATCATATATAAATGCTCAGATTTGTGGGTTTGACAGAGTAAATTACATCAGAGTAATGGAGTGACGTCCTGTGTTTGGGTGATTGTCCAAAATGTCCAGTAGCTTAGACAGCAGCCTCCTCTCTGACTTCGCTGCCTCGTGGATCACTTTGTAAATTCTTTAGGAGTCTGTAACCCTGGGCCTGCTGCCTCGGCAAACAACAGCGTACAGGATAGCACTGGCCTCCACAGACTCGTAAAACATCTTCAGCTTTGTCTGGCAGACAAAAGACCTCAGCCTCCTCAGGAAGTCGAGGCGGCTCAGGTCCTTCTTGTAGACCACCTTGGTGTTCTTCGTCCATTTTATTGTCCAGTTACACTCCTGAGTACTTTTTGTCCTCAACAATGTCTACACTGACCCCCTTGATGGAAACAGGGACCACTGGAGCCTTTGTGACTCCTCAAATCCACAATCATCTCCTTGGTCCTTGAGCAGATGATAATTCTGTGCTGGAGAAATAAAAACACATGACCCTTATGATGCTGTCTGGCCCGTCCTGGTGGGTGTAGGTTCTGTTCATCAGAATGAGGGCATCCTTAACTCTAGGTCTGGGTTAATTGACGAATTGAAGGGGATCCAAGTAGGGCCTGACCTTCGGCCGTAACTGCTCAGCAGGGGTCGTCAACTTTTCTGGGCCTGAAAGCTACCTAAAGATGAGGAGTATTACAGAAGGCTACCTGTTTGATTTGATATTTCAGACAGATACAAATTTGCATAGTTCACCTCAAAATAATTCATATAGTGCATTTAGGAGGCTACATGACACTCAATGTTTACTGTTTACTTTAAATGACAATAACTAGTACTCACAATTAAGAAATAACATGAGATTATTATACTTAAATATATCTTTAACAATTTAATTTATGTTAAACTTAATTTAAGTACAGCAGCTTTGTAGTTTGTTTTTGTACAGGTGACTCTGTCAGGGCTCTAGCCAGCAGCATTGGTGATGAAGGTGTGGCATCAGTGCATCAAAGTAAACTTTGACTCTGCACAGGCCAAAGTTTAAAAGGCAATTATGAAATGTAACACACGTTAAGTTAGTTTTTTTTTTTTTTTTAAACAGTCTAAACTTTATTGATTTTCTTGACAAGTAAGATCAGCATAAAAGAGCGATCAAAACAAATACATTAGCGAAAATTGAAAAATCACAAATGTATAGCATGTATTAAAGTAAAGACAGACAAAAAATAAAAGGGAAAAAAAGGGGCAAAAAAGAGCAACACAAAACAAAACAGAACAGAAAAAACAAAAAACACAAAATAAAATAAATATAAAGATCAGTTCATATTGGATCATCACATCACATCAACTATGACCGTCAATATGTCGGGATAGCAAGACTGGGAGAATAACCGTAAGGGCTCATAGGGTTGGTAAGGCTGAAATAGGCTAAAAAAGGAGACCAGGTTGTGTAGAAACATTCAGGTTTTCCACGAGAGCTGAATTTAGGTTTTTCTAGTTTAAGGCAGCTCAGTAAGTCTCTGACCCACTGGCTATAAGAAGGCAAACAGGAAAGTTTCCAGTTGAGCAATATAACACGTCTAGCCAGCAGAGTGGCATAGGCTACTGAGTCAGACTGAGAACATGTTAAAGGACTGCCCACTGGTACAATCCCAAAAATAGCTGTAAGGGGACAAGGTTTAAAATCAAAATTAATGACCTCAGAGAAACATTTAAAAATAAATCCCCAAAAGACTGAAATCTTCGGACATGTCCAAAATTGAAGTTAGTTGTTTTTTTTGTATTGATGTAAGTATGATTTATTTGCACAACATAATATAAATGGCTCTGTGGTGTGAACTTATGCTCTCTTTAGAAAGGGGATGGGCAACTTTGACTACCACGAGGGCCACATAAAAACATTTTCAGTGCTCTGTAACATTTTGTAGGGCACTCTCAATGAGGAAAAAGATATATAAATAAACAAAAAAATAGCAAATATAAAGCTTTAATAAATCATTTTACCAATTAATATATTTTAACTCAAACAAAATAAAAGTTCATGATTTAATGACAAAACTAAAGCCAATTTAAGCTTCTTTTTTAATGCAGTAAAAGAACTCATGTTTACTAGTTTCTGAAGCACAAATATGTTACCCTACCATTGTTTTCAAACATATATATATTTTTACTAACACTATATATTATATTTTAATGCATCATTTAAGTTATTTAGGGACACAGTCGTAGCAAGTAAGTTCTTTAATGACTTGTAAAAAACAAAACATGTTCTAGCAATCTATACCTGTCCTAATTTGACTATTATGTAGTACTGTTACCTCATGATTGATCATATTTAGCAGTTGTTAATTTTTCTTCATATTTACAATTTGAGTTCTACTTTGAAAATTATTTATTATTGATGGGCCCACTTGCCCACACCTGCTTTAGAATGTCCCTGTGGGCACCTCAGAGGCTCATTTATGGCTACCAGGTGCTCGCGGGCACCTTGTTGGCTACCCTGCTCTACAGGGTCTTAATGCTGTTAGACTACAGTGCCACTGGTCTGTAGTCCTTAGACACAATCTTTTCAGCAAAGGGACGATGCAGGATGTCTTCCACAGCAAGGGGACCCTCTGAAGATGATTAAATAAGTTTGTGTCCCCTTGGTTGTTTCATAAGTTTTAAGAGTAACAGAATTGCAGCTGCATATAGCAATTGACGCGTATTAGGTACTCACTAGCTTCTGCATATTTGTTATTATATTTTATGGTTTAACAAATTTCTAAGGCACAGCCAAGGTTTTCTGCCACACCATTTGAAAACTCCTGATGTAGGCTACCATGTGGCCATGTTGGTCAAACTAAAAATTTTTTGGCTATTAAAAGTATTATCAAAACATACAAAATCTACATTACAGCTTTTACCGTTTCATTTAGTGTACTCACCACATGAAAACAACCCAAGGACCTTTCTGTGCATAAGATCTGCTTTTTAATGAGTTACCCATAGATGTTGCTATCTCGCTTTTAAAAAATGTTTGCTCAGTCATTTTCCTTTTAATTTAAGATTAAAAAAAAAAATGAAAATCCTTGGCTCAGGGGCTGTTGGAGTTGGTCATCAGACTCCACAGAGACTGGTCTGAGTAGGAGGTTCATTAGTACAAGAGCAGAATTATTTTTGCTCTGAAAATAATAACAACCGCAGCCAAGGGAGGAAAACCACTGGGCTTTCTTCAGGCACACTCACTCGGAGACGAAGATTAACATTTTAAGTACACGGCATATTAACTTAATCCTTGCCAAAGGAGAATGTGTCTGGACATAGTCTGGTAGATTTTCTCCTTAGACAGTTGACTTTTTATACTTCAAGAGCACCAGGCATTTACTCCGAGTCTATGATACCATGAGCACCCAATGTCACTTCTCTAACTTCATCATAAAATATAAACAAAGAGGGGATGATTATTCAGATTCAAATGAGTTACTGTGTAAGTTTTAAAAACAGCGTTCTTTTACTTTTTCACTTACCTTAGAGCCTGTTGTGGGTGGATTATGGATGGGATAAGACCCATTAATTTCATTCTCACTTCCAGAAGGCCAAATTGTTACAAAATTCAAACTGACAAATGTGAGTTCTTATATTTAGGGATGGGATGCAAGAAATAATTTAACTTTTGTTATTGTAACTGAGAGTTTTTTTTTTTTTTTAAACTTTTAACCTTAAATATTTTGTAATCAGCATTTTTACTTTTAAACTCAAAATACAAGCCCCAATTCCAATAAAAACAGAACATAATGATTTGCAAATCCAATTTGACTTATGTTAAATTGAATGCACTACAAAGACAAGATATTTAATGTTCAAACTGATGAACTCTATTATTTTTTTTTTTGCAAACATTCACTTATTTTGAATTTGATGCCTGTTTTGAAAAAACTGGGACGTGGACATGTTTAAATCACTTTTCCTTGTAACGATACTCAATAAGTGTTTGGAAACTGAAGACACTTACTGTTAATATTTTGTAGGTGTTGATATTATTTTGAGCTTTATATTGTGCCACATATTTTCAGGCAGGCCAATCCAGTACCTGCACTCTTTTACTGTGAAGCCACGTTATTGTAACACATGCAGAATGTTTCTTGGCATTGTTTCGCTGAAATGAGGAGGGACATCCCTGAAAATTATGTTACTTCGATGGCAGCATATGTTACTCCAATAGCTGTATGTACCTATCAGAATTAATGGCGCCTTTACAGTTGGGCAAGTTACCCATTCCATGGGCACTAACACAGCCCCATACCATCATAGATGCTGGCATTTTGTGCTGACAACAGTCTGGATGGTCCTTTTCCTCCTTTGCCTGGAGGACGCGACGTCCATGATTTCCAAAAACTACTTGAAATGTGGACCCTTCAGACCACAGCACAATTTTCCACTTTGCTTCAGTCCATCTCAGATGAGCTTGGGCCCAGAGAAGAGGGTGGGGTTTCTGGGTGTTGTTGACGTATGGCTTTGGGGATGAAGCTTCATCTTGCACTTGAATATGTAGCGACAAACTCTATTAACTGAGGATGGTTTAATAAAGTGTCCCTGAGCCCTTGTGGAAATATCCTTTGCAGAATAATATCAATTTGGAATGCAGTGCCACATAAGGGATTGAAGGACACAGGCATTCAGTGTTGGTTTTCAGCCTTGCTGCTTACATACAGAGATTTCTTTATATTCTCTGGATCTTTTGATGATATTGTGGACTGTGGATGATGAGATATCTAAATTCTTTGCAACTCTACATCCAGAAACACTGTTCTTAAGCTGTTGGACTGTTTGCTAAAATGTTGAACCTCAGCCCATCCTTGTTGTGAATGACTGAGCCTTTCAGGGATGCTCTTATTATACACAATCATGACACTCACCTGTTTCCACCTTTTCACCTGTGAAATGTTCCAAACAGGTGTTTTTTTGAGCACTACTCAACTGTCCCAGTATTTTCTTGCCCCTGGTTCCCATTTTTTTAAAAACATGTTGGAGGTATCAAATTCAAAATGAGTGAATATTTGCAAAAGTTCATCAGTTTAAACATTAAATATCTTGTCATTTTAGTGTATTCCAGCCAAAACTATGGTAATTCATGGTATTTTGTTTTAATTATGTTTCACACAATGTCCCAGCTTCATTGAAATCAGGTTTTGTAGCCTGTGTAGGCATGACATATCTCATAACCCCATTAGAGGCTGTGTGAATTTAAAAGACTTCTAGAATAATGCTGGGCGGATAAAGTTCACTCAACAAACTTGAACTTAGGGCTTTTAATTCTTTCTCAGTGACCTAAGATGACCAAATCCCCTCCCAGAATATTTTAATTAAATTTCACACAGTCTCTCAGCCTCTTCCCACACTGCCTGTCTTCAGCCTCAAAAGCCCCTCTTAGCTCTGCTGTGATCGTAATACCTCATTGTCTGTTTTGACAACTTTCATGATTCAGTGTGCCGGCGTCTCTGTGCAGTGACAACTTCATATTTGAAAATGGTCTTTTTAACAAGTGCCTCCTACGACTCATGTAGCATATTGCTGACTGCCTTTGTGTACAAATGTGTGCTAAAGGAGCAGCAGTGCCCCCTGCTGTCATTACGAGAGGCACATCTAATAAACCCAAACTCATGCTGCCATAAGAAGCAGCATCCGAGTCTGCTCTGCACTCTATTTCTTCATACTAAATACAAATACAAGAGGTTTTTAGTACAGGGGAAAAGCAGAAGATACAGGCAGTGGAGTGGTGTGAATAAAAAGGGAGATGATAGACTGGAGAGGGTTGAAGACAAAGCATCAAAAGGGTGGGAAGAAGAACAAAAAAAGAGCGAAATAAAAAGAAATGCTTGCATCAGGTTTACTGTGATATTATTTATAGGGATGAAAATCAATGAGGGTGAGAGAAGGAGAATACGGAGAAGACATGAGGTGATCTGGTGTCACAGTTCCTGAAATAGCCGTCAGTATTTTGTAACTGAGAGCATGACTTATTCATGAGGAGGTATATGAGTTAATGTATGACTCACAGGGCACTGTTTCAAATGTCTATTATAAAATTACCATTGTGCTTTACAAAGAATGGATGACATCTAACAGAAGGTAAAGGCAGAGTTGAAGAGAGGAAAGAATGGAAGATAAAGTCCAAGAAAAGCAACGAAAGAAAGAGAGACGGGTTAGTTTGGGTCATATCAACGGCCAGTCAGATCATTTAAATCACTCAGACAGAAGGAAAATATCATGTTTCACAGGAAATATGACTCACAACAAAGTTTGTCGATAGCGGTGGGTTTGTTACCTCCACCAAAGAGGTTATGTTTTTGCTGGTGTTTGGTAGTTAGTTCCTGATCCACAAATTTTCTAATGATTTTTTTAGCAGTGCTGTTAATTGTACCTTTGGTTTTATGTTTCTGTTTTATGTTTGGGACTATGGATGAAACTTAGCATTGTGCTTAATCTGACATATTTACATCAGTAATGTATTGACTCCCAAGTTACTGTATGTTCATCAGTGCACACTGTCCTGGCCAGATAAGCATTTAAATAAAAATTTCTTCAATAGTCCTAAGGCAGTTTATTTGCAGAGACCTGAGAGAAATTTCAAATTCAACACCACACAGAAATGCTCCAAAACAGTTTGGCATACAAAAAGGACACAACTATGGCATTGCAATTGACAGCTCCAAGTTCATTCAGTGGCTTGAAATGCGGAATAAGCCTAAAGTAACAAGTATCAGAGGAAAAAACAGATGAGAACTCAACTGATTTGAGCCAGAACTGCAAAAAGTAAAAAAAATAAGGTAGGCTTCATGTTTTTAGTTGTCAATCTGTCCTTATGTCCAGATTACTCTTAACCCTCCCAACTCCACAGGATCGCTGACACCCCTGAGTTGTAACATATTCCTTTTTCTGACTTTTATCTCTGGATTTCGGTTTTACATCTGTGTTTGGGAGATCACACTTTTTTTCAATTTAAAAATGGCCTTAGGTCAAATATAACCCTTCCAGGAAGATTTTATTTAAGCCCCGAAGCACAGTGTTTTATTTCAGAAATGTTGTATGTGTGGATCAATCGTAAAAAAAAAAATGTGGTAAGTAAACTGACCACAGGCTGGATTCAAATCCAGGTTGGCAAAAGCATATAGAAAGTATCAGGTTGGTTACCATTCTACTAAACCAGCACCCTTATCAATAACATAAATAAATAAATAAAAACACTATAATTGATTTTTTAAAATCACATTTTCTTAAACAAAAATGCAGCAGTGATGTTATTACTCCTCTATTTTGATCCTGAAAAGTCACAACTTCCTGTCAGTCTTATGGACCAATCAGATGCACCCGCTGTCTTCTTCTTTTGTTTTCTTTCTAGCAGAATCCAATATGCAGCCAGAGGTCAACAAGAGAAAATACAGTTACCCGTGACTTGCCAAAATAATTAAAAATGAAGTGTGAGGGATAGTATGTGGCTACTGAAACATTTAAAATAGAAATTGTGGCACTAATATCTCTATAGCTCAGATATGAAAAGGCTTGTTCATGATAAATCTGATGTGAGATGTATTAAGTTCTCTAAGATTTAAGTAATGTGCTGAATATTTGTTTGGTCATACCACTTAAAATACATAAATCTGACATCAATACAGCCTAAAAATTCTGATAGTCCAGGCTGTCCTGAAAAAAGAAGTCTTTAGCATGATTGTGCTTGACACGGTTGAGGTTTAACCTGCATTATTACCAAAGAAAAAAGTCCAGACAGACAAAAACAGAAGCGAAAAAAAGCTTGGAGCTGTGAAGGTTAAAACATGACATCTCAAGACCACTGTAAAGAATTTCTTTTAAACTGCTAACACAAGGACAACAGCACTATATTTCTAGAACAAATTGAAAGTTTTTGTCAGCTAAGCACAAACCTGCACTTGGACAAACCTTGGAGGGTCAAAGGTCATTGCAACCTCACACTATTGCAGAAACGACCCCAGCTTTTCCTCTACACCCAGCATTGTGCTTTCTTTGTCTGGCAGGCATTTTCCTCACAGAAACCAAGCAGTAGTTCTACTATTTAACCAATGTTTGAATTTGCATTTGATTGTCAAGTACTTTCCAATATCTCTGATTTGTTCTGGTAATTTGCTCCACAGTGTGTCTCTCTTACCTTTAATGATGTTGCCACCCTTTGACAGTGACACTTAAAAGGAAATAAATCATAAATAAAAGCATGTCCTGCATTTTTTCTTTTGTTGCAGAGCGTTAAACAAAAAAATCAAAATGACTTACACATCTGTTTATTTAATATGAAGCTATGCCCACTGGCCTATAAGCTTATTTAAGCCGACCATAATGGCAGGAACAAACAGAGTACCTTTGCCCTGCTGTTTCCTGGTTCATTACTCAGGCTTCACAATCATTGTTCGGACATGATATCAAATTTATCTTGCAATCCTTGGCACAAAATTACAGAATTTTCAACAGTGCAGATTACAAGAATGGGCCAAAAAGACACATCAAATGGTCTTTTTTGTAACATTCCATATATTTGATTATTTTTTTAGATATGAAAAACATAAATCCATTGGAAGAACTACACGGAATCTACCAGAATCTAGCTGGTGATATAATGAAATACAGCACAAAAGATAATTTCACATGTCTGTTATTAATAGCCTATGTTAAATAGCAATCCCAACCCTTATACTACAAATCCCAGAATGCACTGCAACAGCCGCCATGAAGGACTTATCAGCATTCTAATTGATTCCCAAGTTGGTTCTCACCGGACGCGACTGTTGGCCCCGGGTGACCACTTTGCATGCAAAGTCAATGTCAGCCCTCACGCGATGTGATGGATGCGACCTGGTCGCACTACCAGGTCGCGTCGCTCCATCCCCAAAGTTGAAAAATTTAAAGTTTTTGGGCAACGTCGCATGTGGCTGTGCCGCAACAGCCAATCAGCGTTGTGTGGGTGTGTCTATTTTGCAGTGGATGTATGCTGGAAAAGATGGAAGGGTTTGTGGGATGAATATATGAGGGAAAAAAAGAAGGAGGGGGAAGAAGCGGGTCACCTCTACCCCTCTACCTGTGGTACCTCACTTAAGTTGTACTGGAGTCCCAGACAACAGCTGTGACAGTTAACAACAACTGTTTTTATTCCAGCTCACATTAAAGTGACATTTCATGTCCGTGTGGGAACATTAGTTAGTGAGAACATTAGTTCCACCTTATTCAACAGAAGTGGTGGTTCATAAATATATATATATATATATATATATATATATATATATATATATATATATATATACAAATATATGATTTATGATATTAATGATATGATTGTGGTGAAACTCCAGTGTGACATCACTGAGCAACATGACAAAATTGGCTATGCATGGACACGCGACGCGACTTGGGTGAGCTTCAGGATCTTGGTCGCCTAGTCGCTTTTGGTGTGAACGCACCTTTAGAACTGGGATAGTCTGAGTTGCAAATTCGATAAGGTCACTGGGAATGCCCCCTTTGGTTGGAATTTCCCATTTGGACATCCTTTAGCGACCCCGGCTTTACCAGCTCATAACTGGAACGCAACTAGCTTGGATGTGACATCATTCTCACTCCACTCTTACTCGTTCCAATGTAAATGGAGTGACCCATATGCACTGTCGCCCTCTCCCATTACTTTATTTTAACAGATGAATGCACTGGTCAGTGCTTTTACTGAGACTGTTAGGCTTGCCTGAAAATAAATATTCTGTGCAAATTCATATTTCTGATCAAAACCTTATCAGTTTTAGAGTGTTCAATAAATGTTTATCCAGTTTGTCCCACATCTCAGAATGTATGTTTAATTTTGGCCACTTCTAGGATTGAGTTTGACACTCCTGATAAAGAGTCCAGGCTTCTACGGTGTGATAAATATTTCACAGAATAATGATGGGAGAAAAAACTGAACATCTGCCTCACCAAATCAAACAGTTTTTCATTATCTTTAATGCTCTGCTTTTCAACTACCTTCAAATAATCTAAGAAGACCAGAGTAAAACTATCTTAAGTAATACAAATTAAGCACAGGGGACCTAAGTTTTGCTTTCATTGTAAATCGCCAAAAGCAAAGTAATCCTCTTGTTTAATCTTTGAAAATGCACATTATCACAATCAAGTTTTTTTTTTTAAAATCTTAATCTTCAGAGCAACCATTGCTGCTAGATAAGTACGGTGAATTATAAACCAGTGAGCAAAAAACAGAATAACCTTTTGTTACTTATCACGACTTTAACAAACACAATGAGGAAAAAAACAGCTGATTTCCTGATAGCTGATTGCTGTCAGTGCCTGTACTGACTGTGCTGAAGTTTTGTCACTTACAGCATTTTCTTTACTGTTGGATATTTTTTCAGGTCAAGTAAAATCAATTGGTCCAGAAAAGCCAAGCATCCTCGAGTCCCCTGGAGAGAATAAGATAGAGGCATGAGAGGATGTTGTCATCACAAGGTCATGGATTTATTTGTGTGGGTAGACGTTACTGTTGGGGTCGTGAGGAGGCTGAAAATGATTCTGTTTCAGATTCAGAATCCCTGTATGAGTGACTCTTTGCATTGAAAGTATGAGTAACACATTTCATTTCAGGAATGAACTAGAAAAGCACTTTGAGAGCGCAGACCTCCACCAAGCAGCTCAGTTCCACCTCAGTTTGCATGTTCTTCCCTTGCATGCGTGGGTTCTCTCCGGGCACTCCGGTTTCCTCCCACAGACCAAAAACATGCCCATTAGGTTAACTGGTGACTCTAAATTGCCCTTAGGTATGAGTGTGAGTGTGAATGGTTGTCTGTCTCTCTATGTGTGTACCGCGCCTCTCGCCCATTGTCAGCTGGGATAGGCTCCAGTCCCCCCACAACCCTGAAAGGGATAGTGTGTATAGAAAATGAATGAAATAGGTTGAGGAATTCTTTGGTTCCGGCAGCCATTGTTCTGCAGAATAACTCTTTGTAATGTTGGTGCTGTATTTACTGCCTTTAATGGATTATTTATTGTATTTATTGTTGGTTTGTTGTCTGTGTGATACTGCTGGCTGCAGAACAAATTGCCCCTCGGGGATTATAAAGTTTACCTTGACCTTGACCTTGAATGAGCATTGTAAAAAATGCATTAAAAATCTCTTAAAAAAATTAATCTTTGATAATTAATGTTGTAATAAGAGTCTCAGAACATGATCTGTGTGATAATTCAACGAATGTTTAAAAATGTGCTTAAAAAAATCTAAATTGTACTATGACGCCATGAAACAAAAAATGTATTACGAGTAAAATGAAGTTGTGATTTATCTAGACATTTATTCAGTAACAAAACATAAATTATATGATGATATATCAAGTTATGAACTGCATTTAAAACATAATCTATATTATAATCAATAAAGTTATCAATTCTGCATGAAAATGACAATTTATTAATTATTTATCAAGTTTTGATAAATGTATTCAAATGATTCACATGAATTATACGAACGCTCAACACGGGCAGGTTACAACATCAGCATCAGGACGGAAAAAGGAACTTGCAACTGATTAAAAACTTAATGAAAATGAACAACAGCACAGAAGTCAAATGTTTGAAATCACAAAGTTCATATCACTATTTCATGGTCAGCTGAGCAGTCTGTATTTTACTAAAGTGAAATAAAACACTGCGCGACACTCAGCACTGTGAGTGCATCCACCTGCTTCCTCAATATCTCACCTTCATTGCTCCTGAGATGACAAACAGCAGGTGATTCATCCCATTTGAAAAGTTTGAAATATTAATTTATACCTTTTTGTCGTCATTATTGTCACATTAATGCTGACAGTCCTATTCTTACATGAGTTTTGATCTGATCTGAAAAAGTCTTTAAATCATTATATGGGTACTGCCCTGAGAGCATCAATATATTTCCCCAATCTCCTCTGCCTCCCTCCGTGCGATGAGAGCTTTTTCCTCTAAAAATCACCAGCTTTGAGCGTAATCTGGGACTGGAAAAGCACCCAAGATTTGGAAAGTGGATGCAGCAGGCGATGCATAGTGTGGTCCAGGGGTTTAACTACATCTGAGAGAAAAGGAGGGCATGATGTAAGCAGAAACAAATTTCCCTCAAAATCCAAACCAAGATGTTCAGCTTGACGAGATTTACAAAGATTGATGACTCAGTCAAACATCAGCGTCTTATGCAATGAATGTTTTGTCCAAAACAAGGACACAAAAGAATCCAGGAGAAAAGTGTTATGACTGAGGGGAAATGTACAAAATAACACTAAGGGGATTGAACTTTTGTTTAAATGCTTTATCCTGTAAGTCCCACAGAGGTTTTCAGGAATCTTTGACTGCATAAAACCAACATATCCCATGCGCTTAGGCGCACCTTCCAGCTACTTCCTGAGACATGCAAAGAGAAGAGGACCAAACCCTGGTTCCAAAATTAATTCACTGCACAAGGTCCAACAAGTTTTTCCTCCGCCACTGGCCCTGTTTGTAGTGAATCAGGACAGGAATGGCCTCAAAAACATCTATACAGGCCAGACAGAGGGAAACATAAAAATACCCTTTTAAATTCACCACAAACCAGATGTGATCCAAGAGAACAAACCTCTGCAAAGGCATTTCCAACACTGTCAGACCAAAAATGTTGAAAACACTAATAATGCTTACAGGCCACCTTCTATTATTTATACGTCGGTTTGTGCATGAACGTATGTATGTATAATTCTTTAATGTTTCATGTGTTATTTTTTATTTCCCTTTACTTTTTCCCATTGTCTTATTCTCTTCATTATTGTTATTTGTATTTTTTTCTTATTAATGTTTTTATTATTTTTCTTTGTTAAATTGATTTTAAAAATATCTTTTAAAGCTATTATTGGTATGTTACTTTATTCTCATGTTACTTTTATATGTCTGTTACTTTTATAGGGCTGTCTTTTAATATTTATTACTTTGATGCAACAAAGCAAAAAGTTCTACTCTTTCCTAATCATGTGTGACAATAAGTTTTGCTCTGTGCCTGCTTGTTGGAAGTGAAATTCAATACAAAATATCCCGAAATTGAAAATGTGGAAAACTGCCCTATCTCGAACTGTTAACAAATCCTACTAGATATTCCTGGATCCACATCTGAGTTCAGATCACCACCAAAATCCAACTACTTTTCCCCTGTGCCATGACCAACATTTCCTAAAAAATTCATGAACATCCATTCAGAACTTTTTGAGTTATCCTGTTCGAAGACAAACAAACAAACGCCAGCAAAAACATAACCATGGCATGTTTAGAAGGATACAACATTTGACAAAATCGTTTTAATGAACTCAACACAAAATTCTGAACAAACATCCCAACATGAATTTGTTCCTTTTTTTTTAACAAAGACACTTCACAGCTTCCAAAAGAGGTTATATTTCCTTGCTTTGGCAAAAATGAGAATCTACCCTCTAGTGTAAGTGCCAACAAGCAGGACAGAAACAGAAACTTTGATCATTGACTTTTATAAACATATACAGTATATATATATATATATATATATATATATATATATATATATATATATATATATACATATATATAGTGCTTAAAAAGATTATTAGACCAGCTCCCACTGTAAGGTTTATGCCACAGCTGCCCTAAATCAACAGCATTGATAATTACCATATTCATTTTTATGTTTCTGTAATGGTTACACCAGTATGTAGATGCTCTTCAACTGAAAGGATATTTTTAATGCTAAAATATAATTATGTTGTTATCAAATAATTTCAAAATTTACTGTTTTGCAGAAAAAATAGTGAGGCACATTATTATTTTTTTGATGAAGATGTAAAATTATAGTTATTTTACTTACATTCCTAAACAGAAAAAGCAGTGTTAATTGTTGAATGTTTTGCTTGATCAACTTCTCAGAGAAGTCCAGTGAGCGGGTCAAATTTGTGTATAAAAGTAAATTCAAGTTGTTTAAAGCCCTCATTTCTGTTCAAAATGTATGTCCAATAACAGAAACATTCTCAGTTTTAAACAAGTCTTTGAAAGATTTCTTTCCTGAATCTCATCTGCATTAACTTCAGTTCAAGTGTTTTGGAAATGTACACATACATAGATATTTGCAGATTCATGTTAAATAACATTAAATCTGGCTCAAACTTTTCTGGAAAATGTGTTTTTTAGACACTAACTTCAAATTGTCTCATGCAAATATATGTATTTTTTAATGAATCCCATCATTTTTCTTGCACAATTCTATATTCTCCGTTGTAAATGCGACTCAGACAGAAACTGACTCTTGCATAACATCTGTTTCTTCAGCCAAAAACAACAATGAAAAGATAGCCACAAAAACTATGAATTTGTTTTCTAGGTTTAAGGTTTTCATTTGAAGAACTCTTTTATGTCCTCCTGGCCTCCTCAATTTCTACTTTTTGGCTATTATTTTTTATATTCTGTATTTCTTACAAAATTTCAACCCTGTTTAAACAAACAAACAAACAAACAAAACATCAGAAATTTGTCGACACCAAAATACTTCTGTAAAGACGATGCAGATTTACTTCTGCAAGTTCTGGGCCTTACAAAGATGTTTGGAAGAAGCTGATTAAGTCAGTGCATAATTACCAAGATTTGGGGAGTTTAAAAGACAATCTGTTAATCAGACTTCACCAAAATGCCGGAGAACAAATTGGCAAAGATCGCCGCCTGGCTCTGGATTGTCCTTATATGACACAGAGGGAACACTACATGAGAAAAATATAACTGCATCTTCTTTGTGCTTTTTATTATAAAAAACAAGCAGCTTTGGACAGGAAACATGCCATCTGCATACACTTGCTCAATCGGTGCTAAGATGTAGCAGTGGTCTTAAGTACAGTCTGAAACTCTGGCTTCCACTCATCAGAAGTTGTTTTCTTAGACTCTGAGTCAGGATTTTTACAAAGCTTGTGCTGAAAGTTAAAGGAGAAGCTTCCAGTTCTCAGGATCCAAACAGATTTTCTCTCTTCTCACTGGGAATATCACATTTCATAAAGAAGTGGAAAACAGTGAGAAACAAACAATATCAGGCATCCTTTACCAGCATCTGCGTCGGTCAAGAGCTGCCGTAGCAGAGAAAGACTCTCAGGGCAAAGATTCAAGTCTGGCAAAAGAAGATGTTTTACAATCCAGCCAGTCTGCAAGCAGCATCCAGGCAGCTGAAGATCCAATCAGCGAGGCAGAGAGATTTTGGACACTTGGTTACAGCACTCCTCTGTATACTTCCAGACATAAGGTTGTACGAAACAACATGCTACTGATGTAGTTTCAGAAAAAATAAATAGTTGATGTTCAGCAAAGCAGCACTAAAGTTAAAAGAAAGTAAAGAAAAACAAATTATCTTAATGTCTGAATTATGTTCTCATTATCAACACCTACAGATGGAAGATAAGCATGAATAAGAGTCTCACATATCAGAAAATAATTAAACTACAACAGCGAGTTAATTTCTATTCCATTATTAATTCATGATCTCATAATTCTTTTTTTTTAAACTTTATGTTTACACAAAAACTGGTTGTTACAGCTCTACTGTGTTTACTATTCAAGCATTTAGAGACAAAAAAAACTTTCTGGACAAGCATGTATGAGAGAAAAATTATGTTAGTTTACAAAATAAGGTTAGTCATTAGGAATCTGTGTGTTCAGTTCCTGAACCTGGATGTTTTTGCACTGCAGGCTGTCAATGAAAAAAAGAAAAGAATATTTCATCAAGGACTATTTTATTGCATTTTTTTGCAGTGGTATAGAAGAGGTTTTGACAACCTTACTCACTTGTCTACTACAGCTACTAAAATGTGCTCACATAAGTGCACTTACACTTCTCTGTGCTACATCATGATGTGTTGTGATTAGATATTTAAAGACTAACTTGATGTGTGGGGCTCTGTGATTATTTACATATGGGAGGTTAAATGTACTTACTGAAATGTCAGTGACTTTCAAAAACAACTTTGCTTGAAAAGCCTGTTCATGGTATCACAGCATCACTGTATCTCTGGCAAGCATGCAACAGAGATTAAGCTAAAGCTAAATGTCATCTTGAAATAGAAAAACCAGCCATGAGTCAGAGCTATCAGGTACAGTTCCTATGTGATCTTTGTGTCATCAAGTATAATAGGAGCTTATAATTTTAACCTTCCTTATATCAGTTAGAATTAAAATGCAAATTTGAATGTCAGAGTTAAATTTAATATGAGGACCCACAGAGAAGTGCAGTCTACTTATTTCACCCAGAGTATAAATCATGGTGGATTTAGAGTCTTATTTATGTTGCAGAAAATGAGAAATAAAAGGGGAAAGGATAATGGTTTATTTAAACTTTTGAGTGATAACCTCTGGGATTTTAGTGCAGTATTTATCACAGTAGCAGGTAAATTCAAAATGATGACATTCATTTACATGAGATGCAGGAGCATGATTCATCTGTGTGATACAAATTATTTAATTACTCATAATAATAATAGATTTATCTGGAACAGAGGGATGGCGATGTTTTTGTACCAGTTACAAATGATCACATTTTTCCATTGACTAACCAAGCAGAGTTAAGATGGTTAAAATGCTCTAAACTATATACCTTGGAGTTCAGATGTATGCACAGCTTTATAATTCATGTGTGTGTCCAGTGTTTTACTATGTCTCTGGTGTTTGGGAGTTCAGAGAACAAAACACTTGTCATCTAGTTCATCAGAGAGCTTTGAGGTCCTTTTTAGGTGTGCATGTACATCAGTTTTGGCTGTGAGTGGAGATATGGGATGGAAGCCTCCAAATATTACAAACAAAAGTGAAATGGTTTGACAAAAATGATCTCATTAAGATTTCTGACCAGAGATTTACAAAACAGATTTTTCTTTAAGACACTCCTAAAATGAGTTGAAATCTGTATTTTACTGCTGGACTTATATGACTTTTTTTTCAAAATAGGTTACCCTGTGATGTTCAGGTGATTAGGAGTAAATTGTTGATTAAGTTTAAAGACAGTGGTCTGTCAGTATGTGGAGTAAACAAAAATACAAACGTACTGCCTCATAAAGAATAGTTATGGTTTAGGATCATGTTCGATTCAACTTAACTATAAGACAAAGATCCCTCTGTGCACTGTTAAGCTCAGGGTCATTACCATTAGCCTAAGAGACCTGCAGGTTTACTGTGACTTCACATTGACTGATGTGATGTCGGTAGAAGGAGGAGGGGCTACACTGAAGACTGCAAACAAACACACTGTACATAGAGCACAATAACTTTGTGTCTCCAAACATGATGCTGAATGTTGGTATGCTGATAAATGTAAGCAGCCAATCACCATGTTGCATCTGCTGTTTCTCTCCAGCATTTCCTGTTTACCATCTGTGGTAGCTCCTCTTCAACACATCATAAGGGCAGGGATGTACTCAGTAACGCCCCCAGAACATTTCCATAGGGGGGGCCAGATGGGGCCAGTGAAAATCTTAGGGTGGCACACCAAATTCATCCTTCTTGTAGAAACTCAGATTCAGTTCCAGTCTGTGGCTGTGTATTGCATTCCCCATGACTCTTTTTCATTAAAAATACAAATACAATGTGTCTTTCTTACATCTTACATTAGCGCCCCCACGGGTAGAGATTTAAATTACAGTTCCTCATTAAGCCAGTCAGGGAAATTGATGGGACCACTGGGGGGCCTATGAGGTGGCCAGCAATTTTCCAGGGGTGGCCACGGGCCCCCTGGACACCCCTCGGGGCACCACTGGATGTACTTCTTCCGAGCTTTGCAAACCTTTCATATGTCTTGTAGTTCTCAAGGCACAAACTTCGGTTTGTTTATGTCTGTGATTGTTGCACATGCAGAGCTCCCTGTGCTCTTATTGGTCTATGTCTCCGACATGGAGGAACAAATCGTAAGAGGCAGGACAAAAAGCAAACCTCCCATACTTTCTGTCGCAGAGGCGTCTCAGACCGATCTGTTGTCGTCGGTCATTATGACACACTACACGAGATTGCACGACCCATTTTCGTGGGACAGGTGCCCCTAAAGCCTACAACTGTCAGGTCAGGACGTAATTGTGCGTAAATCATGTAGTCTGACCTCAGCATGAGGTGAAATTGAAAACTAAATTAATTTTCTTTTTTACTGTCCTGTCTATGACGATACAAGGGTTGTACTTTTCAGTAAAAATGTATTCTGTTGCTGCTAATTCTTCCTGGTTGTATTATTATAGAAGCTTGGGTTGTCCGAATAGTAAAGAGAAAATGCAACTTTATTTTATTTTAGTCTGTTATGAAGAGTCGAACCCCTGCAACTTTGTTTTTGGTGTCTTAAAAACACATGAGGGTTTGTCACTGTGTGTTAGCATGACAAATAAATAAAAAACAATCATTACAAAAATAACGAATGCAGGAGATAACGTCTTCATACTCTTCATCCTCACGGATGTAGGTGCAAAGTAGCAAATCAACTGGAAGTCTACTCCCATGGGTGTCACTGTAATATACTAAACAGAAACCCCTTTTTTTCTCTGGAATCAGTGGATCCAGAGTGTGCTTTTTCTTGTGCTGAATTTTTGAAGGAATGGTAGGCGTGACAGTTCTGGCTTAGTCAACAAGCAACTTATTCAGTTTCCCACATCGCCAGGGGAGTAAAAAGGACTTGTTGATCCAGCTTCAAGACATCATTAGACAGCTACTGTAGGAGGCCATTATACAGGCATATGGGCCAGTGGCAGTGGCAGGATCAAATTTGAACAAACCCCATGAGTGCTGTCCCAGCACATGAGAGAACACCTTAATTCTAGATTTCCATGCACACATATGCCATCACAGGGAGAAAGAGAGAGGGAGTGGAGCAAGAGCACAGAGAAAGAGCACGCACTGAAAGCACCAGAACTCTGCTGGTTTACACACCTACAGCTTAGTTGTTGTGTTCTAATTAATTTGAAGAAATGCCACAAATTTGCATATTTCTTCTGGATGAATTCATGTTCATTCTGACAGTTCAATAATGATGGAAAAAGCTGCACTTTCATCCTGGTGACTTACTCTGCCCTGTGTAAATCAGTTAATCAATAGCGGACTCCTATTGCCTTATTTGTTTAATTTATGGTTTTTAGTATATATTTTATGTTATATTTTGTTAAAATCCTTAGTCTCTTTTAAGTGTGTATATGTTATTACTATCTATCTATCTATCTATGTTCAAAGAGCAGTTTTTTGAAGCAGGCTGAACCTAGGCCTATGGAGCCTTGCACCATTTTGTCACAGCCAGCTTTCCTATGAGTTTAAGTTGTGCAGTGCATTATGGGAAGAGGGTTGGCAGGTTAAGTATCATAAAATAACGATAATATCAGATATTAAATGTTGTTTTTAAGATTATACAGATGAGCACATTTATCAATGTGGGACATGCCTTCCGATATAAGTGTTAACAAACTCTGTGCATGAAGAAGAGGTGCTGGTAGTACCAAACTAGAGAAGACACCAAATAGCATGGTAACTTATAATAATGCAACACCTGTAGAGGTGTCCACAGGGAACTGTCTGGACAGTAGAGAGCACCTTCAAAATGGATCAGTTCTCCTTTTTGAATGAGTTGGACTAAATTCTCAGAACGAATCAAGTTTTTGGATCAATTGATGAGTCCTGAGATGATCTGCTGTAGAGAAAGTGAGTAATGTTTACCTGTTGATATTTTCATGGTATGTTGTTCCTGGGCGAGGAGAGTGAATCTTAAATATTTGTCATCAGCCTAGGTGGCAGTTAGCCGTAATGTAATTTTATCTGTGGTTGTGAAGTTTTGCCGGTATTTGTCCGTTTGTCTTTAACACGATAACTCAAAAAGTCATAAACAGATTTTGATGACAAGTTGAAGGAATATTGTTCATGGCACTTGGAAGAAGTCATAAGATTTTGGTAGTCAGCCGTAACGAATGTGGATCCAGGATTTTTTTTAAAGTATTTGTTAACATTGTCAGATTTCCACATTTTCACTAATAACTCAATAAATTCGGAGGACAGTTTCTCGACAGATTTGGAGGACAGTTTTAGGGAATGTTGGTCATGACACAAGGGAGAAGTGTTCACATTTTCGTGGTGATCTGATCTGAACCTGGATGTGGGTCCAGGATTTTATTTCAAGAAATTGTTAACAGTGCGGGATAGGGCAGTTTTCCAGATTTTGACAGTAACTTGCCACACAATGATGGAAATGCCTGGGGGAAGGTTTGTGTTCTCTGAGAACTTCTAGTTTTTACAGTTGCTTGATGAATTAACTTGTCACAGGGTTTTTTGGTTACTAGGCTGATTGTCTCCACACTGAATGCAAGCCGAGACCACCTATTTCAGGGGAGCTTGGCACAGTTGTCTGTACTGAGAGAGGGATCTACTGTAATTTATATTAGCCTAGTTGTACCACCATGCTGCCCTCCTGATGTTGAATCAAATGTAAAACTAACCATTTACATGTCAGAAATCCCAATTAGTGGATAGCGCACCTCCCTCACACAGAAAAGAATCTAAACTTGTGCAGAACACATCGTCTCCCTTTCTTTCATGCTTTTAAATTTCCTGTCTTAAAGAAGCTTTGGCATGAAACTAAATGAACTGAAACTGACGGCTTCTTCATCATCCTGTCACATAAAACAAACAACATTCCTTGAATTAAATTTGGTACAAAATAATAAAAAGCTGAGACTAAAGTGACAAAGATTAATTGTATTCATACATCATAAAGAGAAGACAAGTGCTGTGTTATGAAAACATTTTCTCTCTCATTGATACCCTTTCAGGATGTATTTTCTTCTTCCTGAGCTTGTTCCTCCATCTGTCGCTTTGCAAATTTACTTTTCACTCAATTTTATTTCATTTCCCCTCATTTGTCATCCTTAATAGCCTTTATCAACATTTCACATGTCGGAGCGAAGAGGAGAATTATGGTGAGTGGGAGTGTTTCCGTACATGCACGCAGGTGTGGGTGTAAATGACTGTGACGACGTGTTTGTATGACGGAGTGTGGGTCTGATGCTCAGGAGCTTGTGTGCATGACAGGGTCTTCGTGAGTCTCTGGGCTCCTTTTGTGGCGGGCTGTATAGGACTAATCAGAGCACAGAAAACCCTGTAGTGGTAAATGATAGCAGAACAGTGAACGTTCACTGCAACGACTCTTTACGTTTCCATCTCTCTCCTGCATTTTCTCAATCCTGATTACAATGTCTGTCAGAGAAATCAACAGGGTAATTACACTCATAACACTGTTGCTCACTGTCACTCCGGCTCCCTGGGTGTCTCTTTTTGTTCCTTCTTTTTATTGTTCAAACTGTTTTCCACTGTGTGTTTCGAGAGCAAGAAAGTGGCTTTGAGTTGGAGCTCTTTTCATGACAAACAGGGAAAAATCAAAGAAAATATAGAGAAGAGAGAAGCATGAGAAAATTCGTCATGCTTGGAGGAAAAGAGGGGAAGAAAGAAGGTAACGAGGAAAATCAAAGAGCTACAGATTCAATTTCCCTTCTTTTCTTGACTAAGTCTGAACAGGTCCATGACTGGAACATGTTGGGACCTTCCCACCATTATTGTTTACTGACTAACACGCAATGACTGGTATGCTAATGTTACTAAGGGCAAAGGTTGAAGCTCACTGAAATTTCATCTTGTTCCGGAGGTGCCAATACATGGGGACACCCTGCAATTGCATGATTGGTCAGTTTATGGTGCATTTTATATTTAATTTTAATTTTATTCTCTATTTTTATATTCATTTTTATTGTTTTTACTTCCTTTGTACTAGAGAAAACAACTTCTGGAGTCAAATTCCTTGCATGTGTTGCATACATAGCAATAAAAAACCAATTCTGATTTTAGGCACACCCCGAGAGGTGAGAAGGGACTCCAAGTGGCTGAAAATTGGCCGGTAATTGGCTGTAACTATGCAGAAATTTGGCTGGAAGAGGAAAAATGAAGTGTGGCAGTTGATCGGACAAAAGTTATATTTATGTTACAAATTAAGTTTTTCTCACAGTTTTTCTAAACTTAACCATTTACTGATATGAGCATATGTGTATATATATATATATGTATATATATATATATATACACACATATATATATGTATATACACATACATATATAAACTGTTATTCATAAAAAATATGTTTGTCAAACTTAATTCTATCTATTTTAAGTTATTGCTGAATGCTATTTTATTTACAAACATTTTCTAATTGATTTTGTCCCAAATATTTGTGCATTTTTATGCCATCATGTAATCAACTGTTCACTTTTTAAACCTTTAAAATCCCACACCAACAAAATATCTGGGTTTTGGTTTGTTTGTTGTTTTCTCTGTTCCCTGAAGTGTGAAGGGAATCAAACAATGATTGTTCTGTGTTTTTAACACATTAAATATTCCTAAATTTACTGATGCCCTCTGTCAAACAGTTGAGCTGGTAGTTAAAGGGTTAAATCATGACATTTCAGCAGCGATGTAATCCAAATGTTTGGCTTGTGTTCAGTCTTAAATCTGCTTCATAGTGTCAGTCCTACAGATGCAGCTGTTTTAATTTCCCCCTCACTGACAAAAGCCATTAAAAGTCCAAGCAAGTTATTTTGTTTGTTTGCCTTTTTTTTTTCTCAATTTCTGTACATAGTGGCATTTTCCATGCTAAGGAAAAGTTTCTCTTATTTAAAGGTGCAGTGTGTAGAATTTGGCATTTGAGCGACATCTATCATTTAGATTCTAGAATGAGCCCAACCGTAACCAAAACGTCACATCGCTGAGCAACGGAAGCCTGTGAAGACCAAAAGGGATCGTAAACACGGCATCATTTACTGAAGTCACAAGGTTTGTAACCATTATTTTTATAGATTATAGGTCAGTTGTTGTCCTCTCTCCTCTTCTTCGCCTGCATTCCAGGTAGAGTTCTTTTTGTCCCTAAAATCCACCCGTAGACAACATGGCGGATCGTTATGTCGGCCTACATGAACGCGACTCGCGGTAATGGAAATTTTTTGAAGCTTTTTCTAACTAAATAAAAATAAAACAAACGTTTTATGGGGATGATTGTGCTCCTATTTTGACGGACTTTACATACAAATAGAAACATTATATCCTATATTCACTGTTTCCGTTCGGTGAAATGCTGCCAAATTCCACACACTGCACCTTTAACCAATAAAATATAAGTGGTAAGAGTTACATGTTTATCACATCATTACAGAGGATCTCATTACAACCATTGTGGTGAGCAGGTCTGAGCTCTTTCCTGTCACAGACCAGCCAAGACTCTGCTGAGGAAATCAGGGAAAATTTAAGTAGCTCCATGTGCACATTTACAGATGATAAAATAAGCCCCATTTACACATGCAACCCTGATATTATCAGGATAATGCTCGGGTTGTCTGCCAGAGTAATTTCCTGACATAATTGTTAACACTTGCTCCTCTCAGCAGGGAGTATGCACAAAACCAAAATCTGCTGTGGCAGGACATTACTTTAAAAATACGCTGCAGAGGTCAGTGTTCTTAATACAGTGAATGGAGCAGCAGAGCTTTGTGCTCTGGTCACATTTAAATCTTTTCTTCAGTAATACATGTTATAAAGCATATCAACAGCATTGATGAAAGAGCTGAGAGGAGCATTGTAGCACTCAAAATGAATATGAAGCAGCATCACTACATGCACAAAGATTACACTGGAGAAAGAAAGCAGCAGTGTTTTAGCTCCATATCCAACAGCAGCGCGAGAATGCTCTTTGGATGCATGAGAGACCTGGTGGAGATCAATTTTGAGCAGATGTACTGCAGAAATTTGATGGTGTGCAGTAGAAACACCACCACCAAATGTCCAGACATACATTTGAGTTTGTGTTACCCTCCTTGCAATTAAATAAACTTCTCCTGCGACAATGGTTGTTTTTATCCATCCTGTCAATTCTCCCTTTTCTAGTGTTGTGCAGTTTGCACAGGATGAAGTTATCACCGCTCCCTCTTTGACCTCAGACTTTCTGGTTATTTGCTGTGTTTACAAACTTCAGCTCAGTCAAACTTAATGCAGAATTAATACAAGAAAATTACCAGGTGAAAAACTCAGCTGTTTGCATTAACACATACGGCTCACTCAGGGTTTTTCTGCAAGTGTGAATGGGGTTTTACAAACACTAAAATGTTGACGTGGTAGTTGATATTCAGTTGTCTTGAAAGATTTTTTCAATTATTTTATTTTTTTTTTCTTACTTGTATATTTGGTCTACTTATATCACATTTATTGTCTTTTTGATTGCCTTTTCTTATAACTAAATTGGAATCATGCAAACATTTATATATTAAATGTTCTCAGTTGAAATGTGACTTTTCTTCTTCATCATATGACTTGTAATAAAGGAAGCGATTGGCGGCCATTTTGTATCTGCCCTGATGAAGGCCTGAATGGCTCAAACATGTTGGCATGACTTTACTTCTGTATTTATAAAATAAAGGCTTTTTATTTTAATCCTTTTTTGAACGTTTTTCACAGTTGACCACACCTGAGTAGCACCTGCTTTTGTAATAGTTGACACTTTGGTCTGCCATTGCTCATATGAAAGGCTCACATATGTGCACTTTGTCCATTTGAATGTGTTTTTTATCCAACGTTTTAATGTTTATAGCATTGCTAATAGTACTTCAAGACTGTTTTTTTTATTGAATGGCCATTTTGAGTGGCAGATCTACCTTAGCCAAAAGTCAGAAACTAATTTTGGAATCTGGTCATTTTTTTCCTGCAGAATATGAATATTGCAATCAACAATGGCTGAAGACATTGATTGTAGAAATATCCACCATGGTGGATCCTGGATGAAAAAGGCGTGAACACATGTTGTTCAGGATGGGGGACACTCACCCCCTTTTCTTCTCTCTTTGAACGGTAATACTTAGCCTCTATAAATATGATCCATTTGAACACGTGAATACATGTGCATAAATTAGTTGTGAAGGCACAACGCAAATATTTGATTTGCGTTTGGTGTGATCACAGCTTTCAAGGGGGTAAAATTAGAAAGACTCTAAGGGCCCATGACTGACAGAGTCCCCTAAATGATATTCCATCATCAGATTTTTAAAGATATCTATTTGTTAAATTTTCATAGCACACCATATGTTCACAAAACATCTTAAAGTGTTTTTTAGAGTTAAAACCAGAACATTATAATGCTCATAAAAAGAGAGGCACTGAAGGGAATTTAAGTTCATTTATCTTAGTTCTCTTTCATTTAGGTTAGACATAGTCACAGTTGTCAGACTTATTTTGCCAGAACTGAACTTTGTGAAGGCTCATTTGCACATCAATATATAATAGATCCCAATGCCCAATGTTGAGAGATCATCAAAATTCTGTCGAAAGTACGTTACCGAGGTCAGCGTATCTAAAGCTGGCCTTACACCTAACAATTGTCCCTGCCATCTTGAAGCCTTTTCCAAAGTTGTGGCAAAATCTTGGGGAGTCTATTTGGAGGTCAGGGCGTGTCCATGGTTGCTAGTCATAACAACAACTGTCGGTGGCGCAGCTGGATAGTGCAATAGTGATAGTGAGGTTGCAAGTTCAAGCCCAGGTCCAGGCGACACATGGCAATGTGTCCTTGGGCAAGACACTTAACCCCAAGTTGCTCCCACTGCTGCGTCAGTGTTGTATAAATGGGCATGAAAGGGCGTGATTGTGTTAGTTGATACTGATGGACAACTAACATAGAAACTCTGAACCATCAGTGAGTGAATGTGAGAGTGAAAGGGTGTGAATGGGTAAGTGTGACCTGCGGTGTAAAGCAGCTTTGAGTAGTCAAAGACTAAAAAAGTGCTTTATAAGCTCAAGTCCATTTACCATTTACCATTTACCATAACGTGAGCCTACGACCTGATTTTGACGGCTTTAAGGCAATACTGTACATAAATGTATCAATTAATGACCAAAACAAATTATTTCTTATGTGTAATATATTAAAAAGTCGTATAATTATGTTGTCGTATTTAAGACAAAGGAGAACATTATTGTTTTCTTGTATAGCACTGCGTGTGTAGCTTTTGAGGGCATGTATCTTCCTCTAGTTGCTGTTAATCTTGTCCCCATAAAATGTGTTAATGCCCAGTGTTAATCAGGGCTTCTGCTGAATGTCTCAGTGCGAACAACAGGCTGCTAAATGTCAACTGTTCCAGGATTATCTGCTGCCTGGAACCCCGCGATAATGATACATGGAGTTTGTGTGTGCGCGGATGCTTCTGAAACCACACATGCATGTTCGTGTGTGTGACTGCAATGTGCAAGTGGTGATTAAAACAGGCTATTTCTGTTTTCCTGGCTCCCCAAAGTGATTTCCCTTTGAGTGTAAACCCTTTTATTCTGCCACTTTTATTAAATCAGAGGGAGACAGAGAGAAATGGCAACAAAGTACGAAAGCAGGCATGAAAGGAAGAGGGAGCCAGGGAAAATAAAGACAGGAAAAAAAAGAGGCCAAAAGCCAAATGAGACAGAGACATAAAGGCAAAGAGGGACAGTATTTTTCTCTTCAGAGTGGACGCCTCATAAAAGCCTGGTTTAAGCTGAACAGTAATTCTCAACACAAGCCAGGGGATTTTAGGATGATCCTAAGGGGGGTATATATACATATTATGTTCACGAGCAAGGACCACACTATCAAAATGATAAATTTGATAATTATTCATTAGTATTATAGGAGTGATATATTTGAATTATAAAATGTATAACACATTGCTGACATTGCTTCTGGGGAACTTCTTGGGGGATCCACCATAGCTCCCAGGCACGATGAACCCCTCTTTAAGTAAGAGTTGAGTTCATAAGAACATGGGAAGATGCATGGTTGATGTGCTTTTGCTACAAGCATCCTTCTGGATGTAGGCTATGCCGTGTTTCAAACAGTGCCTTATCAAAGGGGCTTGGTGTTGGAAATACAACTTAATGTAAACTAGAAAAGTACTCAGAGAGCACGGACCTCTGCTAGGCAGCTCAGCTCCACCCATAAATTGTGATTTCCCCCCATCATTATAGTCCTATATTTACATTGTGGAATGAAAAATATCAATCTGTAAGAAGTGTGATTATTGTTGATATAAATATCATACAATATAGTGACCTAGTTAGTAGTGGGTCTTGTAACTTGTTGACTGAACCAATTTGCTGCTGCTTGTACAGATTTTGGTGTTGTGCGCGCTGCGGTGCTTCCAGTTGGCGATGTCCCCAGCCTGTCAGTGCGTGGGACGCTCGCTCTGTGTGGAATCTGGGGGGTAGGTTTTTACACTCACACACTCACAGACTTCTGCTATGAAGGACTATTTCCGTGTTGACATTATCAGCAGCCTTGTTTCGAGTGATTGAGAGGCACGGCTGGTGGGACTGCGAGCTAGCAGGGCTGCCCCGCATGTTTCTATAAAGTTAATGGGCTCACAGTAATGTTACTAGTAGTTGTGAGTTGTGGAGGACTGGGATTTTTATTACAATTTCAGGAGAGTCTTCTGCCTTAAGTTACCTTAGAAACCAAGGCTCCAGGAACAGTGCCGGGCTTTCTCTATGGGCAAAACGTTTCCTCCTCTCCGCTATGTCTGTAGCAGAACTGTGCATGCACAGCTTTAAGTGCTGATTGGCTGTTCTGCGTTCCGTGAGACAGGAGACGGAGCGGTGTGGTGAACTCCTCCTCCAGCATTGCAAGGGAAGCTGGGAAATGTAGTGACAAATAAACTACAATTCCCATAATGCCCTAAATGAATGGGATTTGTCGTGATCCTTCATAAGAGAAAATTGTTTTGTGTTAAAGATTCTTAACATTGTAATTTTTGCTTATTTCATTTCTAGTATACTCTTACCTTTTTTTAATGGCTATATCTGAGATTCCTACTCCTATACTGTATATAAGAGGGAATAAAAAAGAACTGAATTTCCCCTGGGAGTTGTCAGTTTTTCTAATTTTGTTTAATTGCGAATTGATCCAGTGGTGGCCAGGTTCAAACAGGCCCTATGAAATTTCATTGGCTGCCCCAAATTCTTCAATGATTGGCTATTTTCCTTGTCAAAGCACTGATAAAAAGCTGTGATGTTAGCCGTTTTGACATCACATTGATTTTACACACTTCACTGCCTTAAAGTTGGGATGTATCAAAGTCGGACTGTCCATCTTAATGTTCTTCTTATGTTGGCCCTTGGTGAAAATAGTTTGGACATCCCTGCAGAGAACTATTGAAAATTAATTTCCTTATTAGTTTAATGTTTTTAAGTGGAAAAAAAAATGATTAAGCTAAACAACTCACAAACCATACCCAGGTACTTGCCAGATACTTCTGTGGATGCACACTGACATGCATACTAATAATCAGAGAATCTCATTAAGTCAGGTTATTAGACCTCTGAGTTAATTGAGTCATTCTGTGCCATAATAAGGTCACCGTAATTTCCTCTTCCTTCCACCCTCATTTTTAACCTCCCCTTGATCTTTTTCCTCATTCCTCTTCACCCAACTTTTGTTTTCTGTTTTTTTTACGCCTCCTCTTGTGATGCCTCTTCATCCCTCACCTCTGGCCCTCTGTCTTCTTTCCCAAACCCTCATCTCGCTCTTTTTTCCACTCGACCACGCTCCAATCTATCTTCCTGCACTAACCCTGTTTGTTTTCTGCCCTCTTATCTTCCCTTTCATTCATCGCACATTTCACTGCCTCACTTCTTTAAAGAATGCTTTTCATCCCTTCTGTAGTTTTTATGTATGTTGGGTTCAAGTAGCAGGCACAGAAATAAGACTGGCCTTGACGCAGGTGAGTGCGTGCTGGTTCGAGCTATGTATGACCCTTTCATGCACAATTAAGTCTGCACACACCAGCTGCTCCACATAAGGTTGCATTGAAAGGACCTGTTCTAACAGTTCAAAGGTCAGTGCTAAAAATACAGTGGGAAATAGGCCAGTGTTCATTTGCTGTCCAGTTCTACTCAAATACAGGCATTCTCAGTGTCTACACATGACCTTTATTTCACCATCTGCTCTATTCCTGTGTCTCATCGATTTATCACTCAAGGTGCTATCTAATTTACAAGCTAATATGGATAAACACTTTGCCAACAACTGCAAACAAGATGTAAGCCACTCCAAAGTAACTGTCACTGTCTGTCAAGTAATGCTCCAACTTAACCTTTAATAATGAATTTGGGAAAACGCCAATGTTTGATGATGAAGTTGATTAACACTTGTTTTTCATAATTACTACTTATTTTCTACATAAACCAACAGATCAATTTTCCCCCAGAGTGTTGGTTTATCTTACACATTGTGTCACGATTATGCTTGAGGGGATTAATTTGGGAAAGCATCTTTAACGACAGCTGCATTGGTATGTGGAAAGAGGCAGTGTCAGACAGTTACTGATTAAAGTCACTGTTTTTTTGAAAACATTCACTCATGTTGAATTTCATGCTTGTAACATATTCCAAATAAAGCTGATACAGGGGCAACAAGGGATTGGAAAAGGATGAAGAATGCCCAAAAACACCTGTCTGAAACAACATTGCCTTGCAGAAATAGCAGATGTCCCTGAAAAAGGCATTGCTTTTGTACGTACATGTAAGTATTAATGGAGCCTTCGCAGATCTGCAAGTTACCCATGCCATGGGCACTAACACCCCCCCTTTTCTTCTTTAGCCCGCAGGACACAATGTCAATTACTTCCAAACACAATTTGAAATGTGGGCTCTACAGACCACAGCACACTTTTGCGAAACTGTATCAGTCCATACCAGATGAGCTCAGGCCTGGAAAAGCTGGTTCTGGGTGTTGTTGATAAATGGCTTTCACTTTGCATTGAAGAGTTTTAACTTGCTCTTGTACATGTAGCAACGAAATGTGATAACCGACAATGGTTTAAGTGTTCTTGAGCCCACGTGGTAATATCGTTTCAAGAATGATGTTTGTTTTTAATGCAGGGATCAACGGTTGGTTTTCATCTGTGCCGCCATCTCTTGTACAGAGAGTTTCTGGACTCTCTGAATCTTTTGATGATATTATAGACCATTAGTTACACAGTTGTTCACAAAGTGGTGAACCTCACCACATCCTTGCTCATGAACAACTGAACTTTCAAGGATGCTCCTTTCTATGCCCAATCATGACACTCACCTGTTTCCCATTAACCTGTACACCTGTTGAATATTCCAAACTGGTGTTTGTTGAGCATTCCTGAACTTTCCCAGTCTTCTGTTGTCCCTGTCCCAGCTTGTTTAAATGTGTTGCAGGCATCAAATTCAAAATGAGTGAATATTTGCAAAAAAAAATAATCAAGTTTATCAGTTTGAAGAATAAACATCTTGTCTTTTCAGTATATTACATTGAATATAAGTCAAAAATGATTGGCAAATCATTGTGTTCTGTTTTTCTTCATGTTTTTTTAAATGTCCCAACTTGATTGGAAGTGGGATTTGTTACATCTTGGCACTTTAAGCTCTCTGGTGCTGGAGGACTGTACTTCTATGCTGGGGTAAGAATTGTAGCGAAGATTCTAAATACTTAGCAGCTTGAATTTCATTCACTAAGAAATGAACGAAGTAGAAGAAGATGACTACACACAAGCCTCCTCCTGCTCTCCAGGACTTTCAAGCACTTCTTACTCTCTCACAGCAGAAGGCATTCCCACCACATGCCACCATGCGATCTTCAGCTGATAAGATTTGACGTCAGATGTGCCACCTCATCTGCTGCTTACAACCCTTATAAAAGGGTTTCCTCGTCCTTGAAACATGCTGCAAACTGGCACAGCAAAGTTGAGTGCAGCCACTAGAAATCGGCTTCTAAATATGCAGAATTACCATTGAGTAAATGATGAACAGCTGTGCCGACAGATGGCTGATCACAAGGACAACAGGCAACCAACAGCAGCAGGAACTCATGGGGGGCATCTAGTGTTCAGGTGCTGCATGACAGGTAATAATCAGACATTAGTTCCAAATATGTTTCTGAATCAATTTGATGGTTTTTTTTCTAGATGAAGACATGTCAATGGTGACATTTAAGGAAAGAGATTTGCATACCAGCTGTAGACAACAAAGTCAGCCTTTTCAAGACCTTACTGTGTGTTATAAAAGAGAGTGAAGTATATGTAGACCAATGCTGGGATCAAATATTTCTCAAAGTGTCAAACTCTCTGTATGATTAGGAAAATTCCTTTATTAATAGCTGACTTTTTGCTTTTCAGTCTCTTCAGAGATTTGACATACACTATATACCAAATGGATATATATTATTAGGTTGTAACCTCCTCAAAAAAAAAAAAGTGAAGTCCAAGTTCCTTTGGGTTTGTTGCTCTCAGCTCTGAATTCACATAGCACCACTTACAGTTTGTGTATGTTGTATTGGGAGGCTCAACCATATAGGGTTGGAGGGACAGACTGTTTAATTAGAAGCACTGTGTTGAGGTACATGATAACAGAGTGTTGTTGCAAAAGTACTACAAAAGAAGAACCAACAGACTAAAATACACTTTCATCTTTTCTAGAGAGTGAAATGATTTACTTTTATTAATTTACCTATGCTAACAGGGAAATGTGTTTTGAGTAGCCTTTGAGACCACCCCTCATCAAAACAAACTACTTTAGCTGTATAGTTGAAGCACTTGATGTGCTGTTTACAAGATGAAATTTAGGGTATGGAATTGCATTTTAACTGATGCAGTGTGGAAAGCAGGCGTGCGACAGTGCCCAATGTGACATATCATCCAACACCTATGGTCAGTTAGGACATGGTGTCAGCATTCATTTTTAAGTGATGAACAAAGCATGAGCATTGTTCAGTCTGGAGGCAGTGAATAGGTTTTTATATTTCCAGAGGCAACGCAAGTTAAGAACTCACTACAAGGCATTTTAACATTCATATATAAACATTTATTGTATAGCTTTTGAAGTGAATGCTCAACAGTTTGTACCTTATAGTTAGGCTACCCACATTTTCATATTTAATTTTGGAAGATTTCTGGGACTGTTATTTTGTGAAAGACAACCCATGCAGGGCTGTATTGATAAGTATCCTTGATATAATGAATTCACAAAAGGACCCACAGGCTCTGAATATCAGCAGCATTTATCTGGGAGATCTTTCTGTTTCCTAAAAGCTGAATTTCACAAACCAATATGCAAACTTAAACCACATCTCAAGTCAGGTCAGGTGTAGGAGCATATGCTGGTTCCGCACTTTGCTTCGTCAACCTGTTCCCTGTACAACTCCGACCTCCTGATAGCCTTTGTCCAGGCCAGGGCCAGGCCCATGTTCCAACTCTCCAGGTATCCTTTGAGCTGACTCTTCAACGATGCAGGCGGTATCCCCCGAGGTCTGGTCCAACCCACTTGGTTGTGGACACTCAGTACATGGTGAGCTGGATAAGGTTCAGGGAAGCACAACAGGTGCCCATAGAAGCGCAGCTGCCACTCCTGTATCCAAGAGCTAACCTTGCCTATTCCTGCCCTCATGTGCACATCAGCATTGGACACATGGTCCTGCCAACAATGCCCAAAAATGCATTGAAGAGACATAGTCACGAAGGAAGGAGTCCAGCAGGCCACTAGCCAGTGCCCAGGCCTCACAAGAGCAAGACCGATAGGACCACAGACCTAAAGACCCTGACTTTTGTCAAAATGCCCAGATATTGTGAGTGCCATACCACCTTATCCAATGAACTCAACACCACCATAAGCAAGGCCAAGTCTGTGATTGATCTCAGCCTCACAGTTAGCAGATTGATGGATTACTTTGCCAAGGCAAGTGAACTGCTTCACAACTTCCACATTCTCACCAACCACAGGCACAGACACATCTGCCATTGTTATTGGGAACAATGCCATTGTTATTGGGTTTTCTCTTAAATTCTCTCAAGAGGTATTGCGAAATGCTAAGGAGGACTACAGGTGTAGCTGATTAAAATATTGGTGGCCAATCATAAAGGACTGCAGATAAAACGGAGGTTAGCCATGACACTTTCATATTCAAATTTATGTCCTATAATTCTCTTTTTTAACTTTGGATAGAGTAAAACTTTTTTGAATATTGTAGAATTGCAAAGATTACAAGTAAACGCTTTAATTCATAGTGTGTGAAAAGCATTGACTCTCTTGTTTTGTTATGTTAAGAATTCAATGCCAGTCAATGGAAGTAAAACAATACATTATTTTCTTCCAATTTTGTAGATAAGTAACACGTTTACAGTTTTTCCCCACCATAAAATGTTAACTTTGTCACCAAGAGTCTTGCTTGTTTGTATAATTTGAACACACCTTCTCAAAGAGACACATGTACATATACAGGTGACACCATACCGAACAAATCAACATTCTTCCCGCGCTCAACAAATCAATTGGCCACTGGATACTGAACTTTAAATATCATTTAAGGTAGGGCATTTGGTTTCCCACATTGTGTTTAATCAACGTGGTGATAAGGCCTTAAAGTGTGTGAGTTTCCAATAACGGAGACTCCATCACTGTCTGCTGTTTCTTTATCTCCTCTAGTGTCAACAGTTTTGAACAGTAATCTGTATTTCTGAACCACTTTCATCAGCATAATTCAGAATGTGTCTTAATAGAGCTTTATTCCCATCATAATTCAAAGTAAATATAGATTATCTGCATTTGCTCTTGTTCAAAACTAAGATGAAGCTAAATAAGATAGGATTATAAATTAAATATTTTCAAATGGTTCAGACCATACACTTCAGAAAATTCTTAATATAAAATGAAAAAATAAGTAAAACACTTTTCCTTAAAACAAAAAAGGCAGGAAATGCTGATTTTGCTTTTGACTTCCTCTTTTGTTCTTCTTCTCCACCCCTCCTTGATATATTAGCTGAGAATACAATAAATAAATGATGGGTGATACCAGGCTTTTTCAAATTGATACAATACCAATTCTTTTCGCTTTTTGCTCCAATAATCTCTTGCAATGCATACATAAAGTTAAGGATTTTTAACACATAAAGGAAACATTGTCTAGTCCATCAGCTCTTGAAGGGACTTTAGTTTAAGTCTTAGGCCAACAAGACAGCTCTTACACCACTATAGAGTGAAAAATGTTTATTGGATGACTTGATATTCACAATATTTTTTGGAGTAGCAATCCTCTGTCATTCCTACATTAGTTTGCCTCAAAAGTGTATTATATTGCTGTGTGTATGCTGGCAGGTGCATCTGATTGGTTTCTGCAGTCACAAGACACTGAAATTGGTGAATAAAGAGAAAAAGACTGAAAACAGTCCATAGAACTTAACTATACCAAAAGAGTAATTGTGAAAGTATTGATACTTCCATATCAATATTCTCATCCCTACAACAAACGATGTAAGAGAATTTCTTTATGAGCCATTACTCATTTATGGTAACAATACTCCAAAGTGCCTTCTGTATCCCAAACAAAACAGCGATGCACGGAGAACGTCATCACGCACGGAGAACGTCATGACGCAATGCACGTCATTTCCGCTTCTTCTTCCTGCACCCAATAGCAACGAGAACAACAGCAGCAGCACGGCGGATAATGAACGGCCCGGAGCAGCTAACAGTCGGCCTTGTTTGCGCTCTGGTGCTGCTACTGACCCACCACCAGTACTTGACACTATTCTTTGTCAGTTTCTTCATTAATGGAAGGCGAGAACGTGAAGAATTAGGAAATCAAGCTGGATCTGTGCCATGTTACAACAAGTACTTTCTGTACCCAAAAGACCAAATTGGGGTTAGAAAAGGAGTAACCCAGGAGTGACTTTCGGGTTTTTAAAAAATGGAATATGAGCATATTCCGGTTTTCAAAAGGTTTTTTGGTGTTTATATGGCTGCACGCAACTGGGTTATTGCTAATATTCCGGTTATGGAAGGTTTAATGACTGCATGTAAACGTAGCCAATGTTCTCAGAGTCCAGAGTAGAAAGCAGATTAAGCATTTCTCTTTCTGGGTAAGGTATGCACAAGGGCTGTGGTTTTCATATGTTTTCACTCAAGACACACTAAAAAAATCAAGCCCAAAACTCAAAGCATAGCATATTCAAACAAAACAAAATAGCCCTTTTAAAATGCATTGCAATATTTTACGGGTCAGTCCCAGTTTATTTAAATGTAATGTCTTATAAAGTCGCATAGATAATGAATTATTTTGAAAGACGTATAAATAAAAAAACCTAGAATATGGTCAAATTTAAAACTTCATTTACACACATTTAAACTCAAGAGGCCACATTTTATAACACTATGAAATCTTTAAAATCTCACTTAGAGAATAATTACTTTTCCTGACTCTCTAGTTCTGTTAACTGCAAAGGAAGGTTGTGCGTCAAAAGGTCTTAATATCATAAAAAGTGAAAATATTTTTTAGTTTTATGCAAAAATAAATGCACGTAAAAAGACTTATTGGTAGTATAAACTTATGGTTATTGGAATTCTCAAAGCAAACCCAAACTGATTCACACTTGCAAAAAAACACAGAAATGATCCTGATTTTATCTGGGTGTGCCATGTGAATGAAAGTAAACAGTCAAGTTTTTCACTGGGACTATAGCCGGGAATTTTCTTTCACCTCTCTATTACAGAGGTATTCAGTTAAAAGTCACTGTGGTTCAGTTATTAAAATTTCCTCCGACTAAAAGGTCCAAACCAAAGTCCAGTTTGTGTCTTATAGCCTTCCCCTATGTCCACATTTTCATGGTTTCAACAACGTTTATTGTCAATTTTCAATGCAGGATATGTTTTAGTGAGTGCACAGCTAGCTCTTTTACCGTAAATAAAAGTAGTCCTGGGCAAATAAATTTAAGGCCTTTATTTCAGATTAGAGAAAACATAAACAAAAATGAATAAAAAAGTGCAAACAGAAATTAAAGAGGTCCCAGCCTGAAGAATTGAAAGCCTACACTTCAAGTAAAAAAGTCAACATCCTCAGAAAACAATAAATAAAAGGTAGCCATTTATAGGAAAAAACAAGTGCATACAGAGCATTTTTCTCTTAAATTAAAGAGGTTCCAGCCTAAAAAAAACAGAAGGCCTACACTTGAAGTAAAAAAAACCCCAACGTCTCCAGAATACAAGAAATACACTTAATCATCTGTCATCTGTTATTTTATTTGCGCAGGTTTCAGATTTCTCTCTCTCTGTCTTTCATTCTCTGTCCTTAACCATCATCTCTTAACAACGAAAATAACACAAGCAAATGATCAACTTTAATTTTAGAAAAATTAACCTGACAAATGAACAGGACCAGCACTGCGGAGAGCGCACAAGTCAGTGGCAACACTTGCAGGGTCTTATTTTTTGCACTGGGTGTTTATTTGGCACTGCCTTCTGTTTGTTGGTGCTTGTGGCTGCTGCAGCTCGTGCTGCAAACACGATGGCGGCGGGAAAATCAGTTAATCATTATGTCTCATTCCTCAGCCGTCTGTGTGACAGCTGCAGCAGTTGGAAGAATAAATGCTCAGAAATCTTTAGTGCTTAGTTAGACAACCTTATAAGCTTCAGAAAACATACAGAACATGTAATTAAGAAAACTCATGGCATGACAGGCTTTTGATCAGACCAGTACAGTGGTTTTAGAGTTAACTGGAATAGCAGCGCCCACTTTCTATAGCTGCGACCATTGGAGAAAAAGCTCCATTAAAATCTGTTCTCATGAATTTAACAGAGATTAGTCACAGGTCTGGACAGAACCAAGACTCAGTCTGGATCCTGACCGAGGTCCACCTGATGCCTGCTCTAGTATTTTTTCTGCATAAAGTCTGGGTGTGCAGGAGTGTGAATGTGCAGAAAATAATTCACTCAAACCAGAAAAGGGAGACTTGACAGGATGGCTAAAAACAGCTTTTGTGTGCCACGATGGTCCTCTCAACTCTTCTATCCATGCCTTTGATACAATCTTTGACACTTATCAGTATAGCTCGGATATAAAGTGGGGTCACCGTGTAATGATCTGCTGCTTAGTCCACTACATTATGAACACTGACTTCTGTTGCATATTTTTAACCTCATGTCCTGCCCACTGGCGACCCCCCCTCAGGGAGTATTCCCTGCAGGAGAGAAGCAAGTATGAACAGCCATGTCAGGGAATTCCCTGGGTGGACTATCCGGACATTATCCTGATAATATCAGTGTTGTACGTGTGAAAAGGGCTCTCGACTTGCCTCCAGGCACATCATTGATACACACTAGACTAGAGGGCTGCATTGAGAGCAGAACCCCACAGGTCCAGTGGAATGCAACAGAAATCTAATAGGAGTAGGCAGGAGCAAGGGGAAAATCTCTGTGGATCCTGGATTAAGCTAGTGCCAGCAACATGAAACAAGGCAAATCTGGACTAATTTTGTTTCACTCTGGGAGCATTTTGCTCTTGTGCATTTGCTGAGCGTGCTCTGATGAGTGCAGCTAAAGCATTCACGCCAGATGCGTTAATGTTATGCACCCTTATAGTGTCTCCCTGCTGTCACAACTAACTTTCCATATATGTCAACCTAATGATGTATATTATTTATATACAAAGTTTAGAAAGAACCACGATAACTCTCCCCACAAGGAACCTTATTCATTCCATAACTGACTTGAGAAACCTGCAGAATAAACGCATTCTGATGAACAAGGGGAATTTCTACAGAGGTGACGAACTGAAGCTTTAACTCTGAGAGGCACAGACAATAAGAGTCACTGGCAAGTTTCTATCTTTCCTGTGACATATTCTATCCCTATGGCCTTACATACCAACTGGATTAAGGTTTTTGTCATTTTTTGCCACTTTCTGTCCATTTTGTGTCTGCCATTTGACATTTTCTGTCTGTTTTGGCCACACTTCAAGTCTGGATATAAAATGAAAACAAGCATGCATCACTGCCGTCATGTGAGTACAACGCTTTCAGTGTAAAACAGCCCTTACTTGTAAGGATGTAGAAGAAATGTCTGTTGTATTTAATCACATTACTGCCTTAAAACAACAAAAAGTTGCATAGCCTATATCTGTTGGGCTTTGGGTTTCATTTTAAGCCTGTTATCTGCTTTGTGCAAACAATTCTGCTTTTGGTTAAGGGTAGAATTACTACTACTGTGGTCCACAGAGTCCAGTGTGCTTCACAGCGCTATAATAGGGCCCAAAAGTCTAGTTTTGCCTTTGAACCTGACACAGGATGGGCTGAATTTTTCAGTATTTGGGTTGCAGTCTGTTATCGAGAAGGTAGTGGGCCAAAGTCAGGCCCATACCCTGATTTATGGTTCATCACTATCAAGTAGCCTATTTCAGTTCCATCAGACTCTGAAGGGCTAAGCTAGACACACTAACCAGGAAGGGTACAGAGGGCTGTGGAAACACAAGCAAGATCTGGGTTCACCATCCCAAATGTACCAAAATGTACCAACCCAGATAACATGGTGGTAATGTCCCTCTGTCTATGTGTCACTCTGTCTTTCTCTCGGCTGTGAAACCCACGCACTCAGATTTAGGAGTGTGTTCCTCTCTAAAGGCCATACACCTACACCCCTCTCTCTCTCTTTCACACACACTTGGAGCTGTTATTGACAAGAGGTCCCTGGTGAGATCTTCCCTCCAGCTCTGTCTGGATAAAACATGTCGCCCCCGCTCTCCCCTGTTTTGCCCTGTCCTGTTTTATTCTGGTCCTGGTTGGTCCCCACTCTATCCTCTGCTCTTTTGTTCTCCTCCATGTGGTCCAGTGTCTTTCTGTTCTTTTGTTTTGATGCGCTCTGCTGTGATTGTCCTAATTCTTTGTTCTCTGCTCTGTACTATGACTTTATCTGAATACAGCATAACGGCAATTAGAGTAAACCTTTGAAGATGCTACACACGGATGTTGAGGGAGCTCATATTTTACATAAGTGAAACCATCTTTGTTTGTTTACAGGTACAAGAGCTCTCTCAGGATGGAACACAAAGTATCTAAAGCAGCTTAAAGTCATTTAAAAAAAACCAGCAGTTATTTTCTATCATTATCTTTATGACAGAGCACATTTTTTTTATATACAGTCCAGTTCTACCAAACATTTGGATGAGAAAATGTAATAAACTGTGTAAAATGTGTCTTTTATTTTCCTGCACCAATAGCAAACCTTCATTACAAAAAAATTCTCATTCTTTATAAATCTGCATGGGAGTGTGATGGTCCACCAGGTTTTGAGGTCATGGGCCATAAGTAGTATGGTTCAACAATAAAGAAGGCAACAATAGGTTATGGTTTTGTATTTTTTGATGACAGTGCAACTTATTTCCAAAGATGTGACAGCCTGTAGAGTTGGGGTTCCCAAAGTTTTTTGGTTTGGATCCCAAATAAGAACTTTGCTCTCTTCCCAGGATCCATGCATTATCCAAAACACTTATCCCTTTTGGGGGCATGGGGGGCTGAAGCCTATCAGCCTATCGCAGGGCCGCCGTAGAGGCAGACAACCATTCATGCACACACTCACTGAATTGGAACTGAAGAGTCACCATTTACCTAATGAACATGTCTTTGGTCTGCGGGAGGAAACCCCAGTATGCATGCATGGGTCGACAAACTCCATACAGAAAGACCTTGTCGCATTGGGGGATTCAAACTACCAACCTTCTTGCTGTGAGTTATACCTGTCAATAATTCCCAAGACCTAATAGAAAGACAGTTTTTTTTCTTGAAGATCACTGACATGTCCAAGTCCGTGTAAACAGAAAAGAAAGAGAAGAACAAAAAAAGGTTCCCTTCAAGTTTTTGTTTATGGCTTTATAATACTTGTAATTTTCACGTTAATTTCAGTACAACGTGTGCACAAGCAAGTGTACAAGGGGATACAATTCTTACAACAAACAGTTCCTGTATTAGTGAAGAGGTGGTTATCATAAACTGTAAAAGACCTGGATGAAGCCATGTGACATCAGCACTATAATGGATGCTGCCATATCGCAAAAGCCATCTCAACAGAACTGTAGCCCAACCTACTCACAGACAAATGGCCCTTTTCCACCAGCACACCTTAGCCCTACTCTACTCTACTCTACTTGGCTCTACCCGGTTTGCGTTGCGTTTCCACCAGCATGGTACCTCCTACAACAAACCAGTTTTTAGTACCTACTCTGCTCTGGTTCTAAGTGAGCTGAGTTGATACTAAAAGGTGACGTCGACCGACTGCCGGCAACTGATTGGTCAGAGAATGTCGTCACCGATGAGCCATGAGTGCGACGAGCTAGCTAACATGCTAGCGGTAGCTACCATTAGCTTACGCTCATACGTCTTTTCTTTGCAGCTCGATTGCTCTCGTCCTCGGTATTTCTTCTCGCTGCCTGAAGCCTTCTTTCCTCTTTCATTTGGTTTGTGACAAAAAGCCACAGATCGAGCAGCAAGTATACTATTGCCTCCAAGTCCTCCATTGTTTTGATTATTGTGTCGCACTCAAAATGACATGAATGCAGTATCGCCCAGCTGTTTTATGGTGACCCCGCCCCTGCTGGTCAGGGAACCGGGCTGGTGGGAAAGCAGCACAATGCGAGTAGAGTAGAGCCAGGTAGAGTCGGGGAAAGCTGAGCCGAGTAGAGTAGGGCTAAGACGTGCTGATGGAAAAGTGCCAATAGAGGCTGTGTTGGGGTGGAACTTGAGGCCATCTGACCAGTAGTGACTCTCTGTGAATGTGCAGCCACGTCAAACACTTCCCTAGTTCCAAAACCAAAAATCGTCAATAAAATAAAGATGGGAACGATATGAAAAAATCTCTGACTCTTGGGGCACTTCCGGCTTTTGTCCTTTCCCATGGGCCTTCATTTTCAGTTCTGGAGGTTGCCACCTGGTGGTAATACAGCTTGGGCTGTATTAGTATTTGGCAGGGTAGGTAAGATGAAAGATGTCTTTGTATTGACATGGTGGGCATTGAGTGTTAGCACAAATGACAGAAGGTGGCTTTGGGGTACAAGCTCACTGTCAATAACCTGACATGCCAGGTAGACAGTTCAATACTACACAGAATATACTGCATTTCACTAGTTCATTGGAGCAACAGCCTGTAGAAAGTGGTTGGGGAGGGCAGAACCTTGGTAACACATATCCAGCAGATGATTGGACAATTGTCCTGTCAATCACATTAATTACAGGCAAACCAGATGTCTCAGTAGGCATGTGCTGCTGCTCTGTAAATAATAAAACATATGTAAACTCTCACCTTTACATGTTGGAAGAGGAGAGGAAATATCCTTTATTTAAAAAAAAATACTTCCAGTGTTGTGATTTGTTCTTCATTTAATGCAGAAATGTCCAGCTCTGATAAAACTGCCACTGAGGCTGGCAGCATCCATGCTAATCTCTGTACAAGCAGCCATTGTTTACAGACATACAGCTGCTTTATGCTGTCTTCACAGTCACAGTTCCTACCTCTTCCTCCTTTAAGGACGCTGATTGTGCAGAGCCTCTGAACACTGAGCTCAATCTCGCCAGCTTGGAGCTTTGCAAGAAGGATCTGCCTGATTACAAAAAAAGATGTTGTGGGGCTAATCAGACAAAACACTGAGGACGGGGGGTAGAGCACAAGAATCTTGTGTTTGATTCTAAAAAGGTGTAGCTTCATATAAAAAAACAAAAAACCAAACACTCTCATGTTTGTGTTTGATATAATTGCCAGTGTGTCTTCAAACAGGTAGGTTTTTTTTCAGTAGATACAGTGAAAGAAAAGCTTCAAACACTGTTCACCCATGGATCTTCAATAAGAAGCTTCTAAACACTTCAGAGACACAAAAAGATGCTGCACTCTACTTGTTCCTGCTACAAGGACACCAGCATTAAACCTAGGTGCAAGGTTTCTTTAATGGGAACCTTATGACCCTCTTTCAGAGAGATGGTATCAGAAAAGAACAGAAGAACACAGCGTTCAGTCTACAGCTCTTCGGCTGGTATACTTCAGCCCTTCAATGCCAATTATGTTTGACATGAGTGTTGTCTTTTTGATTTATCTTTCCTGTGTTTTGAGCATTATCCATTCTGTTTGTCTTGTAAAGTTTATAAGTTTATTTGAAACAGATCTCCTCTCGTAACCTGTCATTTCAGCCTATATTGTGCTCTTAGTTTTCACACAGCAGTGGCACTTAAGTGGCCGTAATCCTGTATGTACTGTACTGCACATACATTTTCAACAGAACTGTCCTTTACCCTGCAGCCAAAGTATCTGATATGTTCTTGCTGTATTGGATGTGGAAAAGCTGCAGCTCACATTGTACATGCATTTCATGTACAGATGCAGCCACTTAAAACTTCCCCAATTTCCATGACAGGGTCTTTGTTGGTCCCCGACAGGTCTATGACAGGGCCTGCCTGCCCTAACAGTCATAGATTGTTACCTCTAGGCCATATTTGGGTGAATTTGTGGTGCCAAGTTTGCTCTCAGTTGATTTGGCAACTGATATACTAACTGACCAAGGAAAGGTTAAGGCTGTGTCATCTTGTGAGGGAATTGCCATCTCATGGAGACACCCTGCAAATACATGAATGGGCGTGTTTTCAGTGGATTTTAGGCAGAGGTTGGGGGGCTTCCAGTGGCTGGTAAGTGGCTGGAAGTTGGCAGGCAGCTGGCAGGGAGGGGAAAATTGAAGGGGTTGGATTTGTAATTCACAAAAAATGATGCCGTAGGGCCCATTGCCCAGCTCAAACCTCAGGTAATACTTCACAGTTGATTGGCTCGTTGTTCATATCAAATCAGAATGATTGGCTGTTCATCAGGGAAGTCCAGGGCAGATACTGCCAAAAGGCGCACTGTAATGTCCAATTAGTTATCATTACTTAAAAAAAGCATGTAAACCGATTGCACTTTTAAAAAACAAGTACAGAGAACTAGTTATTTAAAGTTGTATTAACTAGCACTTCCTTCGTAGAGTACACCTACAAATGAGTTTAAGCAACTAAAACAATCAAGTAGATTGTACTTGATAACTTACTTTAGAATACTCTTGACTTAGTAAAGACTACTCAGAATTACTATTTTAATCTACTAAATGATTGCATGTTAAATTTATTCTGTTCAGTCCATGTAACACACTTATCTAAGTTGGACTAACTTACGCTGTAATGTCCAATTAGTTATCATTACTTAAAAAAAAGCATGTAAACCGATTGCACTTAAAAAAACAAGTAAAGAGAACTAGTTATTTTAAGTTGTACTTACTAGCACTTCCTTTGTAGAGTACACTTACAAATGAGTTTAAGCAACTAAAACAATCAAGTAGAGTGTACTTGATAACTTACTTTAGAGTACTCCTGACTTAGTAAAGACAACTCAGAATTACTATTTTAGCCTACTAAATGATTGCATGTTAAATTTACTCTGTTCAGTCCATATAACACACTTATCTAAGTCGGACTAACTTAACATTTCTAAGTTATATATTTACTTGAACAGCAATCTGACTTACTTGCTAAAACCATGCAAACTCCACTTCAGCAATCTATGTGGTTCAAAAGAAGCACAGTTGCTGTTTTATGCTGGCCAACTTAGAAAAAATGAATAATCAAGAATTTTTAACACGAGCTCGAGTTTGAAACTTTGAGTTTGTTGAAGCCATAGAGTTCAGTAGCAATGTCATCACTCAAACTGTATAACCATCCATGGACTCATAAAAGGGCCGTTTTCAAAGAAAAACTTGCTAACAATTAGCATCATGAAGACAGCATGTTTTTCAAGACTTATCGTGGTTGAGGATGAGTTGTCTGGACAGTATTACGTCAAAACCAGCTTACATGGAAAAGTAAAACTGCTGCCTCAACTGACAGCAAATACAGGTGCTCCTATGACCAGCATAACAGGCAGGTGGAGGAGAACAGGGACCTGTGCAGTCAGATTGTAAGATGAATTACACTGGACTAATGGTATCAAAAAGTTTGTTCAAAGGAAGGAACCACCCTGCTTCTTTTTCTTTGTTGTGCCCTCTGATCTGGTAAGTAAAGGTATACTTAATTTTCTGACCATGTTGAGCGTGACTTATTTATTCTACTGGACTGATAGCTATTTATATATTCACAGTATATGACTGACATAAACCTGCCGAGTATCTAAGAGACCAAGAACAGGTCAGGATGAAGAGGGCCAATGGTTGAGAAATAAACTTGTTGTTTGGGAAGAACATGCACACAACAATGCAGATGTTAAAGTAAGCAGCATCAGGTAGCAATATCTGAAAACCTCTACTATCTCCTCTTGCTAAATGAGAGTAAAAATTTAACTCTGTAATTTAACAGTTAATACAAAATATACACCAACATGGCCACCAAAGTTTGTTTTACACTGACACAATGTCAGCATAACCTAAAAACCTTGTGGAAACACTGAACCACCACAAGTTACCTCCATACAACCCTCGCCCTCCCTCAGACAATCCTGCAGTGTAATATTTCACCCAACAAGTCCCACTAAGTGTTAAGTTCATATGCCCAGAGATACATGTTTGTATAAATAACAGTCAAGTTCTTAGTCTGTGCTACGTAAACCTGAAGTGCCGTGTTCACCCTCTGTTTGCCTGTTTGGAAGTTCAGACAGTAGGAATCAATTGCTCTCATATATCCTGCTGTGGTTTTTATGCCTTAAAAGTTATTTGAAAAATTAGCAATAAAGACTTTTACTGCAAATGACTTCATTGACTAATAAAACTCATTAAGTTGGAAATGATGTGCCACAATACTGACATTAAATTAAATTGCTGCTCTGACTTTAAACAAACTGCTATTGTACGCTGACCAACATGAGCCACTTGTGTGGTGTGATATAAACTGAAATGGAGGGCAGCTTCACTTAACAAAAGTCCCATTTTCCTCTAAATTTGGGCCTTTTTTGTAAGATATTAAATGTTAAAAGCTAACAATTCAACAGTCATTAAAAGAAAAAGTTTTGTATTGATATCACAGAAATTAACCTGTAAATTTCCCTCTAATGTCTTTTGTGGCAGAAATGCTGTATAAAAATACTATTTTAAGATAATCTCAGCTAGCTTGAGTATTTAGTTGCTACAAGATGGCCGTTCTTCAGTGTGGTGGTTTTATAATGAATGGGGCACTGAGGCTAAATTAATCTAATTAAAGGCACAGCTTAGTTACATTGTGGGAAACTTAGGGTCCATTGTACTGAGGAAGTGGAAGCTAAAAGGATATTAAAACGGCCTTAACTGCTTCAATTAAAACCATTAATTATTTGAATTACCTCTTGTGAGTTCTCCAGCTATAAAAGTGTAATATCCAGCATCAGAAAATATGTTGGTCCTCTAAAATTAAATCAAAAAAACATTTGCACTTTGTGGTGTTTTCTTTAAAGCAGCTGTTTTCCACATTTACAGGGAACAGAATGCTGATTTAGATGCCTTCAGGTCATATCTTTGAACTTATTTGAGATTCTTGATTAACATTTAGCTTCACTGATAAATTCTGGCTGCAGCTGGTACTCAGGGACAAGAGGCATCTGCTAAGGCCATTGATTATTGGCATGCATTATTTAAAAGTTCAAGCATTTCAGACATAAATGTACCTCTGTGGGAGTGAGCACAGTGCTTTTCTTATCATACTCTACTACATATTTTAGTTTCCTAATCCTGTTTTCTACAATTGAATGTTGTGTTTATATTTGTTTTGGGTTTATTTAATCAAATCATTTTTCTTTTTCTTTTTATCTTTTTTGCTTTCACTCATCCCTGTGTCCTGCATTTCAGGGCATTTATTTTCACTGTTCCACTTTTATTCCACCAACATGCTCAGAATAAATACAGAAGTCATTATATTGAATACTCCATATGAGGATGATAACTTTAACTTCCTTCCAGTGATTTTAATTATGAACAGGTAAAGCCTAAAGGAAATTTCTTGTTGTTTCTTTTTGTCTTAAAGTTTAATAGTTCACGTCAGATGTTTTATCATTGATTGATGGTTCATAAACTGAGTTTTTAAGGATTCTTAAACTTAGTTATTTAATTGCACTGACACAAAGACTTACTAATATCTCATTGGTTTAAAAGAAAACATTTATTTAACACTGAACATTTAGAGAACTTACTTTATTAACTGAGTTGCGGTCATGGCAGCAATTAGTTAATGCCACTGTTACAAGCATATTGTTGCTGAAGAGCTAAACCCTCTTATCTGCATTGTTGTAGAATTTTCTTTTTTTTCATAAAACAGAGCTATTGGTTGTCTTCAATGTTAGGGAAGTTTTTAATCAATTAAAATGAGTAATAACAGCAGCAATTTCTTCACTGAATTTAGCTATTAAGTTTAAAAATGTGTTTTGTGGAATTTTCTGAAAATATAAAAACAATTTTGTAAAATAATTTCAAAGATTACCAGTTCTATGTTTTAAGTTTTTAGTTAAGCACTTACAATACCTGAAATATTTCCTAAAGTATTAAAAGACAAAGAAATTCTTTATAATGTGTTTTAACAGGATGTGCCTGGGCGAGTTTGATGACCAAACCACAGAGACAGATAAGGCCTGTTCATCTTTGTTGTGTAAACGCGATATGTTACATCAAGTTTTATGACGCTTCTTACCTATGATGGACCACAATAACTCACTGGCTGCTGTCTGTTCTGTCGTCCAACTCATTAATCGTGAAATTCTAACCCCCAACTGACATAACAGATTGGCCAAACTAGGACATTGTCACATTCGTCAGCTTCCAGTATTTACTTCTCATTAAAGCACCCTTTTTTTAAATGAAGACTGCTCTCCAGATGTATTTATTTTCAAAACCACAAACCATGTTTCCATTTCGTGAATGAACTTTACATAATTAAGGGGAGTAACTCTGGTGATTTTAGCACCTACAGCTCACTTGATTTGTAACAATTCAGTTCAAAACTATGCTACAAGTTTGCATTTTTCTTTTGGACCATTTAATGTTAACATGGCTGTATTTAGACGCAGACTGAGTCACACCAGCACCGTTCTGAGTCAAACGAAAGGCCAGAGCATGCCTTACATCATTACGTTACAGCCATCGTTACTATGACTGAATATGATGGGAGCTAGCAGGCTAAGCTACCCACACCTTCTGAGATTAATGGAGGGGGTTAAATGTACTGTGTGATTAGATAAGTATATTCATCAGTGTGTGACAGGCCTTAAAATATAAGTGTAAACAAACTCTTTGCCTAAAGAACAGTTTTTAATGCTTGCCAGTGTCTACACAGCTCCATAGAGGACACTGGTTAACAGGTCAACACTGTGATAAGTAGTCAGCTCGGCACTGCTCAACACCATATTGTCAACAACTCTGCATTCATTCTGCTTCTGCTCTGCAATGGGTTTGCCATCATAAGCAAATAGGTTTAAAATGACAAACAGTGCTAGGACATAACACTGGCACAGTGGTTGGGGGGAGGATTATGAGACATTTTAAGCAGCTACAGGCACCATCATCGTGGGAGAAAGAGAAAGAAAAGAGCTGCCACTTTCATGCAGAGAAGACATGGTAAACACATTACAGAGCATATTAAACTAAAAAGACATAATATGGGCTCTTAAATACTGGACATTCCTGCCAACTGCTCACATTGCAAACCAAGATCTACTTCAGAGAGCTTTTATCTCTCTTTTTACATGAAATTCATCAACATAATGGAAGCATTGGTTTGCTGTTTAGCAAAGATGCCTCATGGAGTGAGGTTTAAAGAAAAGAAAGCACTGAAGGCAGATGGACAGTCTTTGGTCTCGAGCCCCCTGGTAGTCAGTTTACACAGTATGTATTTAAATCCTCTCATGGGTACATGGATATTCTCTTGTTTTTAAATATATTATCCATGATAACATTCACAAGTCAGAAGCAAAAGCAAAAGCACTATCATGCGTATATGTGTTAGGATTCATATCCCTTACTTGTTACTTTCTTTCCACACATTGTGCTTTTTCTGATTTGGTACATTGTCAGAAAACCAGGTTACTCCCCACTTTTGGACTTGAACCAAAATACAAAAGCCTCAAGAGATAAAACATTATTTTTCCCAACTCGATTGCCGTGTCTATCCTTGGCTGCCTTTTATCTGTTATCGTGCTGCTGTTGTTACCAAGACATCTTTCCAAAGGAGGAAAAACAAAGTCTGAAAGGCCATTAGATAGTCTTGCACTGAGGATGTTTCCCTGCAGCTTGTCTCCATAGTTCATGCCATGAGTACCGAGCCCTCCTATAATCACAGTTTGACCTTTAGAAGTCTCCTGCTGGCTTATGTAACTGAATGCTGCCAAGGAATAAATGCATCCTAGAGATTGGAGGGCACCTTTGTTGATCCAATAGAAAAGAGTCATCTGTCAAACAGTCATGCAGGTTATACTGAACTGATAACAAACAGGCAGAAAAGCATTAAAAATGGTTACTATTACAGATAATGCTCATATAGCCCTGACATCTCAAGAGTTCTTGGGATTAAGAACAGAAAATGAGCATACATGAGTGACACATAAGACAAGGAATATAATGGGCTCTAATTTCGTAGACCAGGCGCAGGCGGGGCACACCTGCCCTGTGCTGCGCCTGCACTGCGCCAACAGGGTGTGTCCAGGGCATTTTGCAAGTTTCGTGCACGGCGCAGTCTGGCGCAGGCAGGCGCAGGCAGGCGCACCCACGCCTCCGTCTCTCCTACCGGCGCACGTAGCAGAGAGGGAGGAGATAAGATTTGAGTGGGTTTAACACAGCCGAGTGTGATCTTCAACAATCAAATGAACGCCTCTCCTCGCCTTTAAATGCGCCGCGGGCGAGGCGCAGTGACAATTTCACCTCGGTGGCAAAGAGGGTCAGAGCCACTGTCACTTTTACAGCAACTGGGAGAGTGCGGGGGCCACCGGGTCACGCATTGGAGCCACGATGCGCGTCACCATGTGGACCACCTCACGGGACAGATGTAATCTTTTCCTGTGTCATAATAGGAGTACAAAATTAAGTGACAATTACATTTAAACACAGCAGCAGGCTAATCCATTCATCATGCTTGTGATCCACCTGCATTCCTGGTCTGTCATCGCCAAATAGCAGCGCCTTAGGTGAAATTATATCTCCTCCTCATCCTCCTTGCAATAATGTACTCCATCTTTTTAGATCACGTTGCGAATAAAGATTAAAAGAGGGAAATATGGGAAATCGCAGGTAAATCCTTTAAAATTCACATTTAAAATAAGTGAATATTTACAATAAACAAAGAATATTAAATTTGAATATTAGATATGTCTTTGTTGTGCATACATTTAAATGAAGGAGGATATTCTGTTTTTATTTCCGTTTTACACAATGTCCCAACTTTATTGAAATTGGGGTTTGTATAACCAACTTGAAAAGACAAAAACATGCATGTCTCTAAAAAGGACCAATGGGACCTGGGTGTTAGGCTTTTTTGAACACAGGACAAAGAGCCCTGAGAAATAGTATCCACGACATATGCTTTAGCTGTAAGATCTAGAAGCCAGGCTGTTTTAATATTTATGTTACCAGAACCATTGATCTGTGCTAAGGCTTCCTCCCTCATCATGTAGATTCCCAAACAACTCACTTGGTTTCCCAAAGCAATGCTCAAAAATCAGGTCTCATAACCCAAATGATGTCTCATCTGGCGAGCCATCCATCAGCACAAAGTGACAAGCCCGATTTAACAGTTATTATTATCTCAATTACAGAGAGGAAAGGAACTACAGGATGACAAATCCAATCCACCTACAGAACATCTATCCATCTTTTGTGCAGGATGGGGATTAGATAAGTGCCAAGAAATGAGTTATACATGTATTCAGAAAACATCATCATTTGCTGATTATGGTTGAGATGAGAAGCACCCTAAAGTTTGTCGTTCTTTTGTTCATCTGTGTGTGTATGAGGAGGGGGGAGGATGTGTGTGCATCACTGTGGCGAGTACAGGCCGAGCAGCTGAAGGTCACTCTGAATGTAGGCAGATAAATGAACTGGAGCCACCAACAAGCTTATTACTGTCCGGCGCATGCACATGGGGCACACGCGCACACACAGAAACGCACACACGCTGGCACACACACAGCCGAGACTTAAAACTGCTTCTGTGGTGACATGAATAGCTCCTCATCTGATTCGCTCCCCCTGCTGCTCTCTAAATCTCACTGTGATAACCTCCATAGCTCTGACTTACAGCCTCTGATAGAGGAAGCCTGGGAACAATACCCTGAACACCTATTCAATAAAGTTCACTCAGTTTAAAAGGCCTGCAAAAACACATTAGTGTTCCAGCTAAAAGCCAATAATGTATGAAAATCCTTTTTGTACACAACCCACTAACTTAACAACTATGAGCTTGTGTATTTTCCTCTACACTCATCGCCCATTTTATTATACACCCATTCAACTGCTTGTTAACGTAAATAGTTAATCAGTCAATCAGATGGCAGCAACTTCATGAATTCAGGCAAGTAGATATGATTAAAACACCCTGCTAAAGTTGGACTTAACATGGTTGTTAGTGCCATGACAGGCTGGACTTGGTATTTAAGATGATCTACTGGGATTTTCTCAAGACCATGTCTGGTTTTGCAGATATTTATAGATAGTATCAGGATAAGCTATCATTTTCAGTCAGTGTTTAAGGGCAGTAATGTTCTTTGAGTAAGTATTACTGTGATCAAATTGACACAAAAATTTGTGTCAGGTTTAGAAGTCTGATTAATGCTTCAGTCTATGTAATCTTAAAGGGATAGTTCGGGATTTTTGACGTGGGGTTATGTGAAGTACATGGCATGAGCCTGGATGTGCACCATAGTGGCACAGCTCAGTTCTCTCTCTGTTCAGAAAAACTCAGGACAGAAGCTAATGCTTTACATGGTGCCACCGTCTCCATATAATTAATAGAATTTTGGGAGAAAACAAGCCATAAAAACAGTGTGGGATCATCACACGCTACAGCTGTTCACATCAACTTAGGTGGTGTTTATACGACTCCCTTTTTCGGCCGAATCCGAAGAGTTTTCATTGCGTTTTAGACTCCCGTTTACATGAGAACGGTGCCTGGAGCGCCTGAATCCACAAACTTTTGAAACCAGGGTCCAAGGTGGAGAGTTTTCAAAACGCTTTGCCACCCGGTCTCATGTAAACACGATTCAGCGTTTCAGGGGGAAACGCTGACGTCACTGCATGCGCAGTACTCTTTCACATTGTTGTTCCTGGCGCGCATACCAGGAACAACAACAGCTTCGGCCGTCTCCCGAGTAACATGTATCCTGCTTCCCATGCTCAGTTTGTTATCCAGACAAAACTATGCAGACAGATTTGTTGTCCCGACAGATTTCTCGTCCAGACCAGAGACTCCTGCGTCTTCGTGCGTCCACTCGCCATTGTTGTTTGTGGAAAAAAATTTTTCTTCATAAGTGTGTTGTAACTGCGCTGTTTCTCTGCAAGCCTACATCGCCATCTATTGGACTGGCATGCACGCTACAGCGTTTTCAGTCATTCTCGAGTCTCCGTCTGAACGCAGATCGTTTTTGAAGATGCAAAGGAAAAACCTTTGCGTTTCTGGTGGAAACAGAGTCATGTAAACAGCCTCTTACTTACCAAGGCGGTTTGATTAGGCACTATTTTGAGACATGGCACAATCTACGTGTCCTTCCGCCAGCAGCATATGAAATCAAACTATGCTTTTACCTGAATTTTGTAAAATACACAAATAATACTTCATCCCAAATAAATATGAGCCAAATGTATGAATGTTTAAGGATTATGCTGCCGACCAAGCACAGTAATTTTGTCAAAGAATGTTTTTCTAGTTGAGTTTAGTCCACAACAATGAAGATACCATGTGCTATCATGAAGAACACTTATCGTTGAAACCGTGGATTCTGTCTTCACAAAATAAACAATCAGGATAAGCCGAATATTTACTTTGAAGATGGACTTTCATTAGGCTCTTTTTTCCCCCCTTGGAGTTTGTTAAACAGTGAATTGAATGTATAAAAGCTGATTTTATCCTCAGATCCTGAAACATCCTCAAGCATCCTGAGGTGATTTTTCTTGGTCCCACTCTTATTTCATTGAGTTTGACCACATGATTTCTTCCTCTGAAAAGACAGGTACAGTGTGTTTCTCTGGTCCTCCAGTTCTCATAGCAGATTCTTCCATTTTCAAGTCAGACCTGTTGACTCTCCATCGACAGAAGTTTCTCCTGTGTGTACTTCAGTTTATACAAGTATTTCAAAGTTTTCAGAGTAAAAAGTGGTCATATTTGCTGCAAAAATCATCATTTTTTTCTGTTTCCTCTTGTGAAGCAAACTAGTTGGCGCCACTGACAGAAGAACACGTAGGCTGTGCCGTGTCTGAAAATAGTGCCTAATCAAATTGGCTCAGTACGTAAGTTGATACAAACAAACTGTAGTGTGTGATGACCCCACGCTGTTTTTGTGGCATGTTTTCTTCCACAATTCTTTTAATTATGCAGAGACAGTGGCACCATGTACAGCTGTATAAAGCATAGCTTCTGTCTCAAGTTTTTCTGAGCAGAGAGAGAACTGAGCTGTGCCACTGTGGCACATGTTCAGGATCATGCCATGTACTTTATACAACCCCATTTCAGAAGTGTCTGACAGCATATATCCACTATTTGCTCCTCTCTGGGTTGTATCTATGAGATGAGATTCTATACAAGTACAGTTTGGGCTTGCTCCCTCCTTAGCAAGTGGATCCAAAAAATAAACCTGGTTGAAACAACTTTTTTGTAAATCTATAGTATCATTTTCCACATAAAGTAAAACAGAGGGAAGCATTTTCCCTCTGTGGTACTCTATTAGTGTGTGGCGTCATGTAAAAGGTATCAGTAGAACCAACGATTAAAAAACTGAGCTAAGCTGTTCATTATTTTACACCAAAGCCTACATCAATAGATGGATAGATAGATAGATAGTGCAGCTCTTTTTATTTGTGCTGTAAAAATTTGCTTTGAAAATTGGGCCAAATGGGATTTCCTCCGCGTTGGTGCTAATCAAAGGACACCAAATACCAAGAAATACCCATTTAGCCCCATGAATCATGCATCTTTAACATTTTAAATTTTCATCAAGGAGCAGTAGCTGTTCAGCATATAGTCTATGAAAAATGCACGACTCATCCCCCTGGATAGAACAGATCATATGTGTGTTATGATTTTTTATCATTCCTCTCCTCTTGAATACTTGATACTAGTGTGAGTCAAAACTGACACCAAGGGGGTCCACTGTGCTGTCCTTTTGCTCTGCGTGGATGGGGTTAAGAGTCTAAAGTGCTGCCAGGAGACTGCAGAGTCTGTGAGGCATGAAGCAGCCTGACCCTACTTCATGCTGGCAGAATGTCACTGCAGGCTAAACAACAGGACCCAGGTAGAAATGGCTCCATTTGATGGTTGAGCACTTACTGAGGCACTCACTCTGAACTTCATCAAAACCCACACTTTGTTTTTATGTTCAACAATATGTGACTATCCACATATCAGAGCTTATAAAACTCAGATTTTTCATGATTAAAAAAAAATAAATAAACATCTGAGTGATTGTTTCACCACAAGCGGTGGACACTGACCTGTGAACCCCTGTAGACTTGTCTGTTTGAGTATACATCTGCTGTCAGTTTGACAGTTTGGAAGCAGGTGCAGGTAATATGTCTCCAACAGTTTGTGAAATCTGTGAAGGGGAGACACACACAGAGTGACAAGTTAGAAAAATGACTAACTGGATTTGGAGACACTGTGTCACCGTTCATACTTGTAATTGACAGCCTTTTGGTTGAGCTTGGGTGAATATACTGCTCATAAACAAAACAAAACTAAACTAAACTAAACAAATGTTCAGGAGATTTGTCACTTTTAATCTACTAAACCTCTGGTTAAAGTCAAATCTGCAATGTTCACAGTTAAAGGAGTGACTAAACTCCAAAATCATTTTAAAAAACTGGAATTTGAGCGATTATTGCTCTTATCTCAAAGTTAAAGTCCAAAACATTAAATATTATATGTAACTTTCTTCTCTTGTTGGTGGTGCACCGGATGAAATTACCACTGCGCGGGGTGCGCCAGGCTGCGCCACCCTGAGTTGCGCCAGGAAATTAGAGCCCTTAGTGTCAAAATACTGAAATGAGCTGCAGCTGCACATAGTGAAATGGCATGTTGTTTGCTTCATACAGCATTCTTTGAGTGACATGACAATACGTTTGTACAACCTACAGCAGCGCCAAGCCCCATTAGGCCAAAGTCCCCATAAGTTTAACATAGTACACATGGATTACATCTACACTGGCGAATGTTTAAAATCTGTCTTCAGTTAGTCAGGGGGGCTTTAGGAAATGTCATACTCTAATAGAACAATTTTTCTCTGCAATATATAAATAAACTTGATGATTTCTTAATATTGGTCAATGTCAGCTACTACACACTAATGTTTGAATGCAGCAAGATCAGCTGTATTTGGACATATGACTGAATTTAAACTGCATTGTTTTGGGTACTGTTTTCTTTGATTAGATTAGATTAGATTAAATTGGATTAGCCAGTACTTTATTAATCCCTTTGGAAAAACTTTCCCAGGGAAATTGGGAAAATTGATAAGTGGTGTCATGAATTAATAACCACAAGATTTGGTGTATTAAAGCAGTTTTTAATCAGATTGCTTTTATTTAATACCTGAACAGTTGGCTGTATTTAATGAACTGCTGAGACAAATGGACTCTTGACTTGCAGACACCTGCACCCCCCCCAACGTGATTAAAATTTGCTCCATTTCATTAATTTTTTTTTCCAGCAGCTTATTCAATACTTCAGTAACTGCAACAAAATGTGCAGGGATTCATTTTAGCCCTTTACACAGTGGCCTTTGCACAAAACAACACAAAAAATCTCTGCCAACGTTAGGCCTCATGACATTCACATTAATTCCATGAGGACTACTATATGTTTCAATTCACGCTACAAAATGGCGGTGATGCATGACATGGCGAGTGCCCCCATACACACAAAGGCAGAGACACTCAACAGCAGGACTCCTGCCTCTTGCCTAGTCTGTGTGCCCCCTCCTCTCCAATATTACCATGCGTTAATGGGGCTAGTGCTGCAGACTAGGCTAGTCTACACAGTACTACATTTTGCCTATGGAGTAAAATTTGTGTCAATATAATCAAACACTTTTCACGAAGCAAGCAACACTTATTAAGAAGCAAACAAGACTTTATGAATTGAGGAAACAAAGATGAACTATAGAAATCTCAATGCACAAATTGCAAACAAAATCTTTCTTCAGTCTTCCAAAATTATTGTATTTTGTTAGTTTAACAATAAAGTTTCTGTTTGCAATGATCAGAATTTCATTTACTCCAATTTTTTTTTGCATTTGTATTCCAAACTTGTTCTTTGTACTCCCTTGGATTTTTTTTTTTTCAATTCTGACTCCTTCTGACTTTGAAAGGGCCTTAGGAAGCTGCCTGCTGATTGGCCACCAAGTTTTTGAATGAAAGCTAAATGGACCGGAAATATAACGGGCTTGGACTCACTATCCATCTTAAACTCATCATCCATAGCACATAGGCCAATACTAGTGTTAGGTGAACATTATGTTAGCTTTACAAAGCAAAGCCTAGTATCACTTTTAACTTCAGACGTGCATTGGACTATTATTTATTATATAACTGACAAGTCGATGTGCATGGGAAAAACTTGGGGGAAAAGGTTTCAAGGTTTCACAGTGTCTCCAAGCCTGTGAGTACTTTTGGTCCATCGAGCTTTCGCTCCAAAACTCAGTAGCCAATCAGCAGGCAGCTTTGGAATGCCTAAGGTCCAAATGGGTCGGAATTGCAACATAGTGGGGGAGAGGGAAAATGTAGAGGTACTCTATCATATGGAGGAAAGACTTTGAACACACTAAACGGCATTTAAAACTCAAAAAAGCCTTTCGAAATTGTTATGCATATCCCCAGCTTTACCTTCAACCTTTACTCTGAATTTCAGGATATTTCCTCCTAAAAGAAATGTTGTTTTGAGAAATACTATTGACCATTAAAGTCCTCACACTCTTAATTACAAAGTGGGATCTAGCTGATGTAAACGTGTAAGTTTTTTTTTAAAAGTATATCATACATAACTGATAAAAAACAAAAATTCAAATATAAATAAGGAGGGAATGGCGGAAGAAATTGACAGCTATGACAGCTTTAATGAACGTTCAAGATAGGAAAAAGGATGATGGGACTATCATAATGTCAAAGTTGCCTGGGAACAAGATCTTCCTTTGAATGATTTGGAGAAAGAGTAATTTGAATAATGTAGATAAAGACCCGACAGACACTCTGTAACAGACAGTTGGACTGAAAGGATTAGAAAGTTCCCAAAAAGTGAGTGTTATAATGATTAAAAAAATATACTTAATGTCCATGTAAATGCATTTTTTTTCTCCTATCCCTCATAGTACCTCACCATATGTTCCTCTAAATTATGTTCTGGCTTTGATTTCTAGTTATAACTACCTGAAATTGGCCCTGACTGACTAAAAACTTTTATTCTCTGCATCTACTGAAGAGAATGTTGTTGACTCACATGGATGGCCAAATTTTCTTTTCATCTTGTCAGCGCTTTATTCTGGGCATGTTTTAAAGCACTGTATAATTTCATATTAAAAATGATTGTTATTCCAACAAGGAGATATGAGACATGACAAGCCAAGGGACAGGTGCAATAAAAATAACACAAGACTATAAATGTGATAGTATAGATAATAAATTATTTGATATAAAAGATTTCAGTGCAATTTACAGGAAGTTGGTTGATTTCTGTGAGCACTTGGTCGGTACTTGGAGATAAAGGTGATAAGTTGGAGCCCCACACACAGTAAAAAGATTTGCCTCAGATACCTCCGAAAAGTTAGTCTTGTGTCCTGCATCTCCAGTCTTGACCTTGCAATAGTACCAGGTATGTTAAGATGGAAATTTTTGAGCACAGAATTATCTGTCCGCAATGCAATTAATGCAATGTAACTAATTAATCTGTAATTTACAGCACACTTGTGAACTTAACAGTAATCACAGCGCCATTCAGTGGTGCAGGAATGAGTCCAAAAATGCCGAAGTGAGTTAGCATAGATAGTTTTATCCTGGTCCTCAAGCCTGGCAGAGACCACATGGCAAACATTTATGATCGTTTTTTTATAATCTATTATTCATACTCTATTGCCACAGCCATGGGGACCAATTTGAAGGTCTTTTGATTAAAAAATTCTCAAAGAAGATGATACAGCATTACACATTGGAAAAATGGTGTGATTTTTGGATTATTACTGATAGTAAACTGTGGAGAACAAAAAATAAAATCTTAACAAACAAACAAACCTACTTTTCATGAAGTATTAAGTTTAAATGTAATTGGCGAGAGTGAAAAGCTATTAGTAAGCCACTGCTGAACTACAATAGGGTAGTTCTTTGTAGAATCTACTACAATATTTCCAATGTATAACATCATGTTGTGACCTCTTTTTGAGAGTTTCCACATAATCGAGTGACCTGATCAAGTTGGTCCTCATGGCTGTGGCAGTAGAATATGAATTATTGATTATTAGAAAATGATTATAAATGCTTGCCATGCGGTGCCCGACCATCTTCTCGTCCTTGTTCGCAGTTGGTTAGCAACTGTCTTTTTAAACACACAACAATGGTTTAAGATTCAATAGCAGGAAACATAGAATGCATTTTATAATTTCCCATTAAACATTGAAATCACATGTGTGTGTTCACCATGAACTTTATTTCAGGCATTTATCTGAAACCAGTATTCTAAATACTCTTTACTCTGGGGTCTGTGAACCAGGAAGTGCTGAATGCTAACTCACATCTGCGTTTTTGGACTCATTCCTGGACCACTCTATTAATCATCCTACTGTATCTTGTATAGTGCCAAATCATAACAAATGAAATCAGGGCGGCACGCAAACAAAGCTGGGCCCCTGAGAGGCCCCATATTAAGGCCTTTGATTGGTTCTAGGACATCTATACACATAGTCAATACTTACCTAAAACTTAAGTTCTATCCAGCTAAATCACATTTGGCAGGTTTTGGGATTATTTTCCTTTAAATTAAATGGCAGCACAAAAATGTCAGTGAACATTTTTGTCAATGTACTTTTTATTTACTTATATTTAAAAAATGTACACATGGTTCAAGAGAGTGCCTGCACTTTTGCATAAATTAATTGCCCTCTTTGGATTCCCTATGCCCACCAACAACGTAAATATTATAAAAATTAAGGCTCAAACTATTTTAAACAGAGTATGCAAACAGGCAACAATGTAAAAATCAGTACATTTATTGCTTTAATAAGTAATGGGAAGTATTTATTTTAAAAGAAGATAACTTCTGCTGAAATTAGGATGGACAGTTTATTTTCTAACTTTTTGTGGGCTTTCTTATGACTCTGGGCCTCATAAAGCTTTACCCTTTATCCCCCCCTAATGAATGGCCTTGAATGTAATATGCTTGTGATGCTATAATTTGATTTCTACTTTTAGGTCATTATTAAGGTCGGCTTAAAACTCCAAAGCTGGAAAAGAGACCCACTCCGGCCCTGATCCTGAAACAAATTTACCTTGAATATAATTGGAGATTAGAGTGTTTGTAGTGTGTTGTTATAATCGACAATCTTGTGGGAGTTGTTCAACGTTAGTTTTGTGAAGTGCCAGAAAGCTGATGTGTTGTGTTTGCTCTGTGCCTTTGTGTGTCTCCAAAACAAGTAAATCCAAGGTATCCACATATGCGTCACTCCACCCTGAGAGCCCGTAGGGTCGTTTTTAGAAATAACAGACTGCTGAGTGTAGGAGTGCTCTCTCACTTCTCCCTCTCTCTTCCCTTCTAACATCTCCTTTCTTCCATACGTACTTTCTCCATCTCTGGTTCTGACCACAGGCCCTCCTCTCACTTCCTCCTACTTGCATTTAAGAGGGAGAACATCTTAAGAGAGGCTGCCTCACTTTATCAGACCCCTAATCCCTTGCCTATTCAATATCTTTATTCCCATCCTCTTGCTTTCAGCACATGCTGAAATGTCAAACAGATGATTATCCGCCTTTCTCTTTCTCATCCCTCCCCACTGCCCTTCACACTCAGGCTTTTCTATTCATTATCTCCTACATGGGCTTGTTAATGTGTCTCTGGTGGTCTATGAACCAAACACACAAAAAAGGATTTTTGGCTGGTCTTAAAAAGGTAATTTTCAATTTTTGATTGTTAATTTGGCTCTTCTGGTTATACAGCTAGTGTTCAAATCTTTTGTTGGCAGTTGATTAATATTTATTCACCTAAAACATGAGTTTCCTCTTCTTTACTTTATTTTCTTGCTTGAGGTCTTTGGGAAAGAAAATGAAGGTGAACTTCCTGTTAAAAACGGTGCAGACAACAATGGCGCAGATACAAGAACATCACAAAGAAGGCTTGGGGTTGCAATCAAGGAATACAAGAATAAGAGAAGAAAATTCACCATATTCACTGATAAGGCAAGGGCAAAAACCAACAACATCCATCCATTTCCCCAATTCACCCCTGTCTTCTACTTACACAAAGCAGAAATTACATTGAATGTGCACTAACTGCAAGACCACTTCAGCTTGTGTCAATTTTCATTTCATTGTGCATAAGTCAGGGCTTTCAAAGTGCTAGCATGATTGCCAAATCTCACAAGCTGAGAATCGAGAGAATAAACGGCTAAATTATTTTTACAGAAAGCTGTGGAGGAATCTTACCTCCTGGCAACGTGAGGTTTTTAAAGACATCTACTGTATATTCACACAAAGACACACAAACGTGCACAGCAAATTAAGAAGAGTTAAAATTTTGTTGTTGGCAACCTTAGCAACGGCAGAGTGAATTGGCCTCTGGATGGAGTCTAATCCCTGAAAATATACTCTCATTTGAACAAGTGTTGGTGTCAAAAACAAGTGTCAGTAAATAAAATCCTGAGTGTTACTGTTGGATTTTTTACTCTAAACTTTTAACTCTGAACCTGAAGGTGACACTTGTAGAGTAAATCATCCAGCCCATCCCCCCTTATTACACAAGCACCAGCAGATGCCCAAAGCCCGAGTCATGGAAACTGCAGTGGAGATGTTTCTTTTTTTTAATTTACTCCATCTTATATCATCTAATTTTCCCCATTGATATACAGTAAATAAACACAGCAATGTTAACACTTTACAGTGTTAAAATAGAGTTAACACTTAAGTAGTTAAAAATATAATCTGGGTGAATTATTACCTCTACATAGAAGTGTTAATCAAAAGTCACACTGTTCAGTGTTACAATTTTTTTTTGAATTGTAACTCCATTAAGAGTCAATAATTGCACTTGAGAGTTAAAGTACCAACTCTCCAAAAACAGTGGAAACAACACTTTGTGGTGGTCACCCATAACGACACTTAGGAAGTGTTGTGGTAATTATCTACACAGATTTTGTTATGTATAACTGCATTGCGTACTGACTACACACCGACTGTGGCATGAGTTTGTATTTATTACACTGTGCATGAAACAAATCTTTCAAACTGCAACCATGATTACCATGTTGCACGTGTTGAGAATCTAGAGAATAGAAGGCTAATCATTTGTACAGGAAGCTGTGAAGTAATTCTAAAACACAGCCATATGAAATTTTGAAAACATCTTTATCCACAAGAAATCATATAAATGCATTAACTTTCTATTAAATCCTGTCTATTGTTCATAATATTCATAAGGACTCGCCCTCTTTTTATCAGCTGATTAACAAATGACATTTAGGAACGCAGTCGACTGAAAGTAACTAGTGCACACGGTATCAAATAAAACTCAAAGTGTGGAAGAAAATGCTGTAAAAATGGTGTACACATGATGCAGATGGTTTGTGTTTAATGTGTTAGACATTAATCTGAGCTGATGTGATGTTTCAATTGATTGTTGATGTCTTTTTTTTATTAGTTCTTACCTCTGAATTGACTCCCCTCACATCAGGAAGTTTTGGACTCTCATGTGCTTTGACTGTCCCACAGTAACACATCATGTTGAGTCAAACAAGTTTACAGCTGCGTCAAACACTCACGAGCACAGAGTTTAACCATGAGTTTATCTTAAGTTGTACTTTTTCATTGATCCCAGTGGAGACAGGGACGAAAAAGCTTTGTGAAAAGTATGCAAGGATTTGGTAATTTTTTCAAAATAAAACACCTTTTAGTCTCCGTTATTCAAGAAAGGGTAATAATATGAATTACTTTTGTTTCTCTATGGCCTGGTACCAATTGATCTATGGCCCTGTGCAGGTCCACAGCCTAAATGTTAGGGACCTCTGCTGTAAGTGAATTTTTGACAAACCTGGAAAAAAAAAATAAAAATAAAATGTCATACTGCATATGCCACATCTACATTGCTGTTCTTTCCTACTATTAAGACCCCTATGTTTTGTGCTGCATCACTCCAGACAGAACAACTTGTGGGCTCTATGGTGTGCTCCATTAATACCAAAACAAAGTACCTTGGTTGCAGACACCAACTGACCCTCTCTTCTACATCATAGTTGCTTTACTTTAACCTCACGTTATAACACTAAACACTCTAAACATTAAAATGAGGGAAGGTCAGGACAGTGTCAGGACATTACAGCTCTGCAAAAGTCCAGAGTTCCTATATAGAAATGGTCATAATCTAAAGATGAAATAGCTGCCGGAGTCTGTAAAACTATAATCAAAAATTTCTACATCTCCATTTAGGCCCTGCATCACTGCCTTCAGTCAGATATCTTTCAAAGCGGCCGAACAGAGAGTCAAACTGTGGTCTGTTAGAGGAAGCGATTCAACGAGTTTGACAGAATGGTTTGTCCTTCATGGAAGGGGAGGCAGCAGGGAGCCATGAGGGAGCAGAGCAGGAAAGTCTATGCCTAAAAGAGATGAAAGTATTCTGCAGAGCTGCAGCAGTCCCTCAAAGCATCGGGGGAGGGGGGATAAAAGCTCCTGGCAACAAACTGAATGAAACTGATATTGGCACAGTAAATCCAACTCAGAACTTTACAGCTGCCAAGATGCCTGAAGAGGCTCCTGGGAGGAACTTCTGCATCTGTTGAGGGAAGACAAAGTGACAAGCTCTCATAAGACAACGGGATGCAAAAGATTTTCAGTCGAGGAAAGTTAGAAGCCATCAGAGCCGCGGTACGGGTGTATTTAGCTGAAGCTGAAAACTTACTCCACCATGCCCAGGCTTTCCAAAACATCGAAGGAATTACAGATGAAAACCTGCTGCAACCTTTTGCAAAGTCAGACAATCATCCCAAGATCTGTAGTTGCCTGATTTGCAAAAACCTGTTCCCCAAACCTCACGCCCCCGACCTAACGCGAGCTCCTGTGAAGATTTTTAACAAGGTTTCTGCTTTGAGGTCATGATGATCAGTGCAGGGTACAAAATAATCATGGTACTGGATTTCAAAGCCTGGGTTTTAACAACAGGTTGCTCGAAAGAAGAGAAAAATGTTGGCTGAGAAGATTAAAAAGAGAAGTACAGAACATAATAAAACAAGCAACAGACTGAAGTTCAGGTCCATGGTGAAGCCAAAGAGTCATTTAGGGACATCTTTGAATGTTTACAGACAGCCTAACTGTCACCCTGTCCATAACTTCATTGTTTCTGAGCACACTATGAGTCTGCATTAATAGAGATTAATATCCATTTGAGTCATTCAAATAACAAGCTGACTGTGTTCAAACATAATGCACTAAAATGCCCATCTAGTGATGACCCGCAACAGGAACTTCTATGTGTGCCTCTTATGCATGAATGCATGATTTCCATATTGTTTTATCCAACTGTCAGTTTTGCCCACCAAGCTCTTGAAGTGCCCCATCTTATGCAAAGACATGAAGAAGAATAATAGCAGGTTACTATACAGGACTTACTGCAGCTTTGGTAAAAAAAACAAACAAACAAAAACATGTGATTTTGAATTATGATTTCCAAAATATGTTTATCCATCTCCGACTGAGCATACTATTTAATCCTTTTGCCTGACCTTGAACAAAATTAGTTTTATAGATATGCCTGAGGAATTTTACACATGACCACTGCCATTGGCCATCTTGGATTGTTTAGAGGTCCCATGTCCTGGTGTGTTTGACTGTTTGAATCATGTCTTGGGTGTCTGTTAAGCAAATATTTGATTTAAATTCTGTAACAAAAATGAAAAACTTTGATGAGCATTTTTTCCAAGGAGGACACACTCTGTTTTGGACCCACATTCTATGCTGTAAAATGCAGGATGCAGGAAGTGCTGCATTTGACAGAAATTTGTTGTAGATGGCAGTTATTTTGAAGTCTGCATGACTCGGCTTCCTTTTCTTCTTTTGAATTCTGGCAGTTGGCAACCGGCAATTTAAGTGCAATTCTGCCATCTGCCATTGTGTTGAAAATGTGAGTCAGAGCAACTATTTCAATGACAGAAATAATATATTAAATTGCTCTAAATAATCCCATTTCTTCTAGAAACATGAAAAAAGATTTGTGTTTCCCTGCCAAATGCTTCATATACTTGGATGATATCTGTTCCTGGTCTTGAACACAAAATTACACAAGAAGTGCTCCCAGAGCACAAAGCTCCATCAAGACCTTTCTGATTTTTAGCAGAGTGGGAAATGTAGAAAACGGCCCTTCGGGAAAACAGTAACAACCCCTGCAAAAAAAAAAATAAAAAAAATCCTGGATCCACAATTATACTTGGATGACGATCAAAATCTAATCACTTTCTCCTTGTGCCATGACCAACATTCCATGAAAATGTCAGCTCAAGCTGTTGAGAACTTTTTGAGTGATTTTGCTTAGAGACAAACAAACTGACAGAGAGACAGAGAAATGGACAAATGCCTCCAATTTGTAGTCAAATTCCCATTTTATCATGACCAACATTCCCTGACAATTTCAACAAAATCTGTTGAGAACTTTTTGAGTTATAAGTGAAAATGTTAAAAACTGATTAATCTTGTAAAGATTAAGAAATAAATCCTGTAAAAAAATCCTTACTCTTCATTCAAATTCAGATCACCACCAAAATCTACTCATGTCCTCCTTGTCCTGTCTTCTCTTTTCTCTTCACACACACAAATGCCATGCTTTTCTTGTTTTTTTTTCTCCTTCTTTTTTCCCAAGAGTAATGTTCAGGCAGGTTTTGCAGTGGTTAACTTTCAGTAGATAACATTTGTATATAGTAAGGCCCTTTTGAATATTTATCAGAGAACATTAGTTTTATTTATGCTTTTCCTGTACCAAACACCATGTTAAGATATTCTGGTCTTTAGAAAATAGGTTATAGAGCAAGACAAATGTATAATCTGCAAAAGTTTTAATTCTTTTATTTGTTTAAAAGATCAGACATTCATCAGGACTGATTATACTATAAATTATACTATTTATATTCTTAAAATGTTCCAAATGCCAGAAGGTTATGTAAATACTTTCATTTTCCATTTATTCTATAATTTCAGCTGAAGAGTGTTTTCTCCATTGCCTGAAGCTAATTTGTATCTTTAAACTTAAAAACTTTCCCATAATAATAAGTGGTCCTTTGAAATAACATCTTTTTACTCATTTATCAGGGGCGACAGAAGCTCAGTCCGGAATGACTTGGGTTGGGGACTGAAGGGTGGCCAGTTCAAGTCCCAACCGAACCATGTTTGGAGGTTGGTTTGGTAGCTGGAGAGGTGCCAGCTGACTTCCTGGGCACTACTGAAGTGCCCTTGAGCAAGGTACTTAACCCCAAAACTGCTTGGAAATGCTTCTTCAGGAGCAGCAAGCCATCACTCTGACATCTCTCCATTAGTGCATGATTGTAGGACCTGTTTGTGTTTGTGTATTATAGCCTATGTGTGTGTAGCATAACCTTTCAGTGCAGATGGACCTGCCTGATTCATTGTCTGAAATCATGCAGGTCATCTTGCCAAGTTCCAATCATCTACAACTTCACTTGGCTAAAAGCTGAACGACCCAATCAGGGGAAAGAGGTGGCAGCTGCAGACGTGATGACAGCGGGAAATGAGCATGTTTGAAAACAGTGGCGGCATGTCAAGACTCAATTTCTTCTTCAAAAGAGGAGCAAGGAACGTCACTTAAAGCTTTTCTTATGGGAAATCATGATTTTGCTCTTCTCCCAACTGGGGATCACTGCTGGGAAACTGGGAGAGATGCGGAAATGCTGCGCGAACGATCCTGGTAGTATGGTAGCCCTGGAGTCATGGTTACTCAACGACACCTGGTGAGTAATGCTCTCCTCAGGAGTTTACTGGGAGAACTTGGAGGGGATTGTCGTTGACAAGGTTCATGTCACATATAAGTGGTAAATGATACATCTGTGTTATATACTTTAATGTAAGATGGTAGTCTAAGGACTGAAATGATGAGTATAATGAGCAGAACAATTGTCCAATCACCAGCTGCTATTGTTTTTGAAGGATCCACCTCTAAAAACATTTTCAAAGGGCTCTTTTCCAGACAGACTAGTGAAATATTTCTGTGAAGGATATTTGGAACTATCCTTCTGGCATGTCGGTTTATATGTAGAATGCTTCAACAGCAGAGTGTAAATAATGAATTTCTCAATGAGGGATTAATAAAGTATGTCTTCTTCTTTCTTATCAATTCGCTTCAGATGCTTGGTTTTAGAAAATGTGAGAGCTGTTTGGTATAGGGCCCAATCTAATATCTTTTCATGGGGCCCAAAATTTCTGGCAGTGCCCCTGGCCAGCATTCCCTGACAGTTTCATCAAAATCCTCAAGAATTATCTTGTTCACAGACAAGCAAACCAACAAACAGACAAGACAGGGTTCCTACAGGTTTCTTCAATTTAAATTCAAGTCTTTTTAAGACCTTTTTAAGACCATGTATATCAAAAATTAATACTTATTTCTCGGCCTATGTCACCGTCTCACCGGCAAAGAAAAATAAAAGCCTTGAATTTCAGAACATTTATTTCTTCCTCTTCTTATTCTTCTTCTATTTAATGGCGGTTGGCATCCAGTGCGGTGGAACCGCATTGGTTTTAGAAATAAAGCGCGGCTGAACCCCACTGGTTTTGCCGCTCTTTATTTACATTATGTACATTATTTACTTTATTTATATAATGGCGGTTGACAAATGACACTTTTGACAAAAAATGCGATACAGAGAAGTGGAGCCCTATAAAATCTGCGTTATTTTTTCCCAAATTCCGTTTTAATTTTTCCCATATTCCGTTTTTTCCGTTTTAATTTTGTGAGAATTCCGTTTTTTTTTTTTATTCTACGCAAGTTTAACCCAGAGACACAGTATAAAGTAATGAAATATAGACACTCACCCTTCAGGTGGTCCTCACAGATATCTTTATGTGTCCAGTCAACAGTATGTTGACAAAATTTGCAGAGCATTTGATTGCCCGACACATAATAATCATTGGCAAAATGCTCTGCCCTGTACTCTGGAGTTACTCGCCGCTCGAGGTCGCTCGTGTCGCTTGCATCGCGCTGCTCGTCGCCCCCCAACACCAGCGATCATTGAAAATGAATGGCAGCTTGACGCTGAGGACGCACAGATCGCTGCTGATGTGAACGCAGGGTCAGCCGGTGTCTCAGATGGCGGCTGTGGCACATTGACATCGTTAATGAGGGAGGGAGGAGGGGGACAGGAAGTGAAGTGTGCATTGTCCGCACCCTCAGTGATCCCCCTCGGGACATTTTCCCGAGAGACACATTCCTTTTTATTCAGAAAAAAACACATACGTAAAATGTCAGCCGTTTCCATGACATTCTGTCTTTATATTGAATTCCGCGTTAATGTCTAATTCCGTGATTCCATCCGCGATTCCGTGATCGCAGATTTTATAGGGCCCTAGAGAAGTTACATACAGCACATTTTTAAGGCCCAGATATCAAAATTCAAGACTTTCAAGTCTTTTTATGGTATTATTTCCAAATTCATACATTCAATGCTTTAAAGACTTTTTATGACCCCGCGGGAACCCTGCAAGAACATAAACCTCCTTGATGGAGGTAAACAATGGCTGAGCTAGGCTAACAGTGCCAAATTGTAACATCCATGTTTATGGACTGAGAAACAATCTAATAAATGGTTATATGAATTTTAATTGCTTTCAGCGCTGAATATTTACCTACGAGATGTGTAATGTCAGTGGAGCAACTCCAACAATATTAGTTCAAAGAGATTTGGCTCATATTTCTGCACTGTAAATGTAATGCTTATGCTTTTGCCATTTATACTCACTGATGCAGTCCGCCATTTTGAGCTCTGATGTGTTGACATTTGGCATAATGACAAAACAGTACAAGAGTTTGACAGGTCTGATGCATACCACTAATTATTCAGAGCAAGTAACATCTGGGTATTTTTTGGCATACTGTCGATTTCGCCAGTGTCACATACTGCTCACCAAATACTTCATTTTGGTCAAATCTACAGACTGCTACAACAATAGGTACTTTTGAAAGCCGTACATTTAAGATCTTGATGTGTTCATGTCATCTGACAAAATTTTTTAACAACTGCAAAAGTAAGAGACCTGCTCTGATCTCATTGATTGCTGAGAGTCGTTATACTGAAGTCTGAGGCAATCACAGAGCTGTAAGCACAGATGGCCACATGCCCAAAAAGAAACACACCAAATGGCAGCTATGCTTTCAAATTTGCACTGCTCTCCTTCTTAATGAGCTGCATTAACCAAATGGGTCACTTGGGCGAAGGAAGGCCATTAAAGTTGATTAGGGAGTGTTTCCTTTGGCCAGAAAATGTGAGGAGAAATAAAAGATTTTGCCACAAATGTGTGCAAGTGTCTCAAGACCATAAGGCGGACAGACACATAATGCAATAAGCATAGGAACAAAGCTTCAGTAAAGTCTTCAGAAAGTACTTGTTTTAATAGAAGACAGTGGGAATAATGAACTAATGTACAGTCAGAGCATATGGAAGTATCAGCAAAAGGACAGAAATGCTGCATCACAGAGAGGGATTGGGCTCAAAGCACCCATTAAGTAGCTGTGAGTCCAGACAAGCCCATAACACTCTCAGTGGAACGGTCAAAGAGAGAGGTCTAAATGGAATCGCTCTCTTCATGTTAAAACACTTAATGATGAGGTGGAATGGAAATGGACAATTCACCCCTCTTCAAGGTCATGGGGGCCTGTTATTGCACAGTTAATGAGGCCACAGGCTGCTCTCTGTACTTTGGCAGGCCACCCAGACTCCCAAGAGACCCTCTGCTTAGAACAAGACATGGATTCTGCTTGAGTTACATCAGGAGGACTTTTAGAGGAGAGATGGAGGAAATGAGCTGTCTGGATTGTTTGTCTCCATTAGATATATGACTTAGAGAAGATTACTGAGCGTAATCTAGTGATGGGCAAGCTACTTGTCTAATGTTGTGTGCTAAGTTACACATTAATCATCAAAAATGTCAGTTTCACTACACTAAAGCGGGAGACACCAGTGTTAATTTTGACAGCACTTTTTAATTTAGTTTGTCTTTTGCCTAAAGTATATTTTAGTTTTAGTCATAATTTAGTCATCTAAATTGTTTTAATTTTAGTCTAGTTTCAGTTGATGAAATTTCACAACAATTTCAGTCGACAAAATCTACTGTAAATTTAGTCGACTAAAATATGAAACGTAAGTGTAAGGCATTTTTTAATGTTTCCTTGAATTTCTGAAGTCGTATTTTACACTTGAATCCCGCCACCACTAAGCTAAGGCAGTTGTCACTAGATGTCCCTCTTAACCCATCCAACCTTTCCACAAAACCAAAGTCGCTGTGATTGGATAAATTCCTAACTTGTCCCTACTTTCTACACAATCAAATTAAGTCTAATTGGATTAAGTCTCTGTCAAACATTCTAATCTAGTTTTTATCTGTTTACGAAAATGTTTGTTAATTTAGTTTTAGTTTTTGTCAATGTACACTTGTTTTGTTTTAATTATAGTAAAAAAGGTTGTTGACAAAAAGTATGACGAAAATAATTAGTCAACAAAATTAACACTGGGGGACACACTACACAAATGTCAGTTACTCTTTTTAATTTTGATCTTAATGGAGGGTGCCTCTGCAACCAACATGTGTACTTGTACCCCCCTTTTATGCTTTTCATGTCTTTTATGCCTGCTGTGATGATAAAACCCGGAGCACTTTAATGTTTAATGTTGAATGCTGAATGCTTAATGTTTAATGTCTAATGTTTGATTTTAAATTTTGTTCTTGCCTTTGTCTTTGGCGTCTATGTATGTGTGGTGTAATCTCACGGACTGCAAAATGAATCTACCTACGGGTACAAATAAAGTAACCTGAACCTGAACCTGTCTTTACAGTTTTTGAAAAGATGCGGAGTTCACACCAACAGACTGGTTTTAGCAGATTTTTCTAAGGTGACTGAAAGACTGGGGATCACACACTTATCAAATGCACCTGATGAGGGATCACAGAGTTAATAATTCATCAAAACTAACACCAACTGAATGTATCAAACTCTCCTCCTTGTCTGTCCAGCTGTGGTATGCACTGCAGCCAACATATTTCGGGCATTCGTGCTTCACAACTCAACCAATATCCGTCAAGATTTGCTTTGTCGCCACTCACCCTCTCTTGCTGTTTGTCATCATTGTTCTGGTATTCCCGCTACTTCCTGTCATCATCTGACATTATTATCTGTGTCCCAACCTCTCTTTTCCATTGGCTGTTGGCCATCAGTTCATGCTACCCGATTGTGTCTAGATTCAGCTAAAAAAATTTTTAAACATGTTTGATTGACTGGGACTGAGATCGGGTTGGGTCTGTACCCCTCACACGCTTGCAGATTTTTGTGCCAACTAGCCATGCCAACTGTGTTAAACTAGAGCCAACTGGAGCAGACTTTGCCCAACTGGGAATCATGGGTAAAACACGGCAAAAAAAATCTTGTAGTGTGTCCACAGCTTGAAGCTACACCCTAGAGAACATTAGCAAGATAGGTTGCAGTAACATGACAGAAGAAGCTCAAAACTTTTACATACATAACCTGTACTTTTTTACGGTAAATGCTACGTGCCAACGAGTGAAACGGGGGTGACGGACAGATTTTTTCTTTTTACCATCAAAAGTGTGAAATAAAAGAGTTTTGCCTTAAGGTTGGATCTATGGTCAGTGAATGCACAGTGTGGTTTATTTTGAGCCCATTTGACCAAGTATTAAAATCAAATGCAATCATTTTCTTCCATTTGTACCTGATTACACTTCTGTTGTTGTACTTGGTTATGATGCATTTCTGCTCCTGCAGGTGTTTTCCTCTTATTGAACTGCATTGAGCTGTTGCAGGCTGTTTGCCCTTGTTGGCCAATGTAAAGTTTGGAAATAATGAAAATAACTATAATGCCAAAACCCCCCTCTAATGTAGTGAAGAAAACAATTTAAACAGAGGTATAATGATATAAAACGAGTGGTCTACAGTAATTTGATCCAGTATTTTCCACAGGTGGCAGGTTGCAAAATAAACATCTTTCAAATTCTGCTCAGCTCCTTTATTTTTGGAGTTTAGTAAGTGCAGGTCTTTTTTTAACCTCATGGCAGGGGGAGTGTAAAGAATTTTAAAGACAGCAGGATGGTTTTAAAGGTCTCTTGTCCTGGTGTGTTTGACCTTTTACATCATGTCTATTAATCAAGGGTCTGATTTAAGTTTGATAAAAATATGAAAAATGTCTTCTCTGTAGAGGTTCAGATGCAGCTCATTTTCCCTCCACTTTGGAAACACTCAGATCTGGCAGGGAGGCTATGATAATAAGGCTTTGATGATGAACTCTGCACTGATTGGCTGCCCAGATGATATCTGGTAGGAGGGGGAGAGGGGTTAAAGGTGAATAGTGGACTTTCAAAACAGTGATGGCGTCTGCCTGTGACAACCAGAAAACACACATGCAGGTGGAGCTGTATAGCTTTTACATAACAACACAAGGAAGTAAAAAACAGAGCATTATAAATGGACATATCTTTACAGAGACATAATGAATTCTTCTGCCCCCACAGCTCTTTCTAACAACATTAAAAGCAAAGAAAATTAACTTAGCAGGACATGGGACCTTTAAAAGCAATATTCAATTTCATTAATAGCACTAAATGGTCATGGACACATAGGCTGATGTTGAGTAGGAAAAAAATCCAGCTAGTTAAGTTTATAGCAGTACTTTCCATGTATTAAAATATGGAATTGGAATTCAGGATTCATCCTTCTCCCTTATTTTCTTATTTTGGATGAATACACTGAAGATCATCACAAGATATCTTTTCATGGTCCAAATGACAGATAAATGCAAAAAAAAAAAATGCATCCTGAATATATTGTATTGGAAAAACTTGACAAAATACTTCAACTGGGTTTAAAGATGAATCATAAATCCTGCACTGGTGACATTCTGCGAAAAAACAAAACAAAAAAACAATCAGAGCCACAGGCTGACAGAAAGACATCTTATTATATCCTCTACCTGTGCACTTTCCTACATGTCATCTTACAGCGGAAGTTTGGGGAAAAACAACCACTGGAGGCTGTTTCAGACTATAAATTGATCTGCTTATGACATATTTACATATTTTACCCAGGAGCAACCCTTTAAGAAAAAACATTGATTTTGTGGTCCTGTCTCAGCTTTTATACTCCACTGTGGTGGTGTATATTTTACACTGAGTTTTTACTATGAAAACCTGATTGCATCAGTATGCGTGTCTGTTTGGATACTGCCTGGGGCGATTCATTCATCATGCAAATATAATTAAGGGAAAAAAAAAGTTAGAGATCCGTAACATTGTTAAATATGATTTGGGAAAAAATGTTCTTCATTCATAAGACATTTCATGTCGGGTAATTAAAACTACAAAAGACAAAAACATTTTAATACTTTAAAAATCAGTTAACTGCTAAAACTCTGTGGAGATGCCAATAGAGACTTTATATTACAATCCTCAGCTGGATCTTTTAAAATTGAGATTTAGTTGTATTGATCTGTGATCTGTTATATATGCTAACATTTACTCTAGAGATGTGACATTCGCAAACGAGTCAAGTCTCTTGAACAGCTCTTTACAGTGAACGATGAGAACGATTGAGCACCTCCCGATTGACTGAATACATTTACCGCTGTATTATCAGGGAGGAGGAATAGAGAAAGTAGGGAGTGCCCAGCGCTGCCCGAGTCTGACTTTGTGGACTGGATCCAGAATTTAAGGCGATCTCAGGGAGGAGGAGATAGCGGCTGAAAAACGCCCACAAAATGAGTCAGAAATGAAGCAGCATTTGCATTTCTCTGGGGACAAAAGGCAAGGTAAAGCTCAGTGCAACATATGTAAAAAAAAAAAAACAAAACATCTTTCTATCCGGGTCAACAAATAATCCACACCGCCAAATGAAATCTCAGTACCTGACAACAGTATTAATGTCAGATGTCCAACAAGAACGGACTGACTCTGGCACTATTGAGAGTGCTGTCTCTGTCAGCCCCTCCACCTCCATTGAATCTGCTAGTTCTACCTCCACATCAGGTAGTGTAAGGCACTAGGCCACTATTCTGTCTGTCACCAGCGTCGCCTGACACTCCCTAGAGATGTGACATTCACGAACGAGCCAGTCTTTTTTCAGTCAGGATCATGCATTCATGGAATAAGCAACAAAGCCAAAAGTTTGAGTAAAACTTTATATAAAACTGAGTCTGCAATCTGAACTTACTTGTGTGCCTCTTTTGTAAGTAACAGCTCATGTATCATTTCTTTATCATTCCCCCCAGCAGTGTTGCTCACAGAGCTCTCCAGATTGTCTTATCAGCTCTATAGATATGAAGTAAACGCCACCTCCGTATAAAATTTAATAAAACCGATAGTGTCTCTTTTTAACTGTGTGTTGCTTATGATTTCTTAAGTTTGACAGTTTTGTGTGTTTTTTGAGATGCTCAGCATAGCAAACAAATCGTTCAACATGACTGACGACTCGAATGAGAGCAGAAATGGTCTCCATTGATAAATAAACCATTCGCCAAATTTTGCATGGCAATTTGAACATGACCAAAGTGTTGACCAAGCAATGCAAGCAAATTTGTGAACACATTTTGGAAAAAAAAGTGAAGGAAAAAAAATTGAAGGAGTGATTTCACCATCATCACCAAGGATGACAAAAGCACGGCAAAGTAAGTCCATTTTCACAGCCATGTTGATAGTCTTCTTTGACATTGAGGGTACAATTTTAAAGCTACACCCTAGAGAACATTAGGAAGATAGGTTGCAGTAACGTGACAGAGGAAGCTCAAAACTTTTACATACATAACCTGTACTTTTTCAGGCCACACAAGTATCTTATGAAAGAGATAAAGGAAATTACACCTACATATGTAATACCTTCTACAGTGCGTGACAAGGGCAAATGACCTACAAAAGCTCGATGCAGTTCAATAAAAGGAAAACACCTGCAAGAACAGAAATTTGCTACAAGTTAGAAATGAAACAAAGCCCCAAACAACCCAAAGCCAGAAAACACCTGCAGGAGCAGAAACACAGCATAACCAAGTACAACAACAGAAGTGCTCCAGGCCTGCAGGGGATGCTGTGGCAGTTAGAGTGTGTAGGAGGGACAGGTGAAAGAGACAATGGCCAAGCCGGCTGCTCCCCCTTTTTACGTGATGAAACACTTTGTAGAAAAACTGTGAGAAAAAGTTAATGGACTTGGACTTAAGTGTATATATTCTTTTCTACTCTTCGACTACTACAAAGCAACTTTACAACACAGGTCACAGACCCGGGGCTTGATATGGTATTGTCAGAGGTTTGCTGTGGTCTTAAGGCTCATCAGGCTTGTTCATGTGACTTTGCTGTAGTCTTAAGAACAGCAGGTTTAGATTCACAGTCACTAAAGAAAGCTTAGCTCATGAATCATGCGGAGAACTCAAAGTTACAGACTCACTGCCTCAGGATCAGATTGTACGCGTGCTTATGTAGCCACGCAACAATGCCGTAGGTCTTTAAAAGTAAATCTGGTCAATAAACTGTGGGCAAAGTTACCACACTTTGAGAAACTTTACAGCTGAAGTGCCAGAGGATGACTGGCTTGGGAGGGAATTTATGAACACGTTCTCCAATATGCATACTTGTGGTGTATTGTTTTGTGCTGCCAAGTCCACTTTCTTTACTCCTGTCTCTGGCAATGAGTAATACTGGCATTTAAAGAATAACATTGAATTGTTCCAGCATGCTGAAAATAAAGATTGAGGAGTGTGATTCATGACACGCAAATGAACCCAAGCATTGTGCAAGAACACTTTCTTAAATCAAATTAATGATGAAACTTGAGTTCATTCTAATTCGTAAGACCCCAAGTGAATGCAGGATATATTCAGAGGCTTTTTTTTGATGGACCACAGGGACTGATGGTAGGTTCAGATCTTTAGTTAGAGCTGCCAGACAGCTAACTTAAGCCCCCTGTCAGCTTTTTGATAAGTAATAGTACTGTGAGTTCTTTCTTAGCCTCATCCTGCATCTCTCCTCCTTCCCCCTCTCTCCTTTGCCAGACACCATTTTCTCCTCAATGGCTTTGATGTTTCTCTCTTCCTCTCTTTCCTTCCTGTCCTTTATTCTAATCCACTTAGTCTCCCTCCCCGTTCTGTGTCCCTCTTTCCTCCCTGACTCTTTCCCCAATCCTTTCCTCCTGGAGTAAAAATTCAGGTGAAACTTTCAAAAGTTAAGAAGCTCTCCTCCAATCCTGTCTCCCCATCTGCCTTCCCTCCCTCACTCGCTGATTAGCGGCTGCTCTTCCTCACCTTTGTCCTTTCCCCTCGCATCTGCCGCCGTGCTGCGAAAATGATCCTGACTTAAGAGGAAACTTGATATTTTATATAGAGCTGAGAGAATGTAGAGAGAAAGAGGGGAATACTGAGGGTTGGGGTATTGAAAAAGGAAAGAGGAATAATTGGTTGCAGATGAAGAAGACGTAGACCAAGCTGTGCAGACAATGACAGGAAATTGACAGAATAAGCAGGAAGTCAAAAGAAGGTAAGTAGTCTGGCTGACAGACACTAATGGGGGGGTATCCACAAAGACAGCCACATGCATCTAACTGCATGAAACAACTACTACATCAAATGAGTTGCTAAATGAATTGCTACAAAAAGTACTGCTACTATGCCAACACCAGCCAAAGAGTATCTGGTTCCAGGCCATTTTTATCTTTCTGTGCTGTGTGATGTATGCAAGGCAGGGAGGATAATGGGTAAAGATTCCTTGTGCACACAGACATGGAGAGGCCAAAGTTCAGGTCAGGTGTTGGGAGCACATGTCAGGTTGGCACTTGTCATTCCCAAGACTCATCTGCCCCACCAGCAACATAAACCTCGCTTCATTTGTAGGTGTTTAGTAGTCTAAGGGCCCAAGCGTGCAAACCCTACGCCCCAAGGCTCCTTGGGCAAGGGATCCCGACCCCTTCAGGTTTTTACCAACTGCCGTAAGCAGGAGAGACTGCAGGGGTGTGTTGATGAAGAAGGGAGGATATTGAAGGAGAAAAAAAATGTTTATCCATCCATCCATCCATCCATCCATCCATCCATCCATCTTCTTCCGCTTATCCGTAGTCTGGTCGCGGGGGCAGCAGCCTAAGCAGGGAAGCCCAGACTTCCTTCTCCCCAGCCACTTCGTCCAGCTCTTCCCGAGGGATCCCGAGGCGTTCCCAGGCCAGCTGAGAGACATAGTCCCTCCAGCGTGTCCTGGGTCTTCCCCGAGGCCTCCTACCTGTGGGATGTGCCTGGAACACCTCACCAGGGAAAAAATGTTTATGCTTGATTAAATTGTATAACAGCAAATGTCAAATTTATAATAGCCATTCCTTGCATTTGTTGATTAGTTATTTCTTTGATTCTTACTTCTGTACCTGACACATTGAAAATTGGAGCATAAGAACCTTAACAGTCCTGGATATTTGCAGGTGGATCACGTCTGGTGAAACATTTTATATTTTATGGATCTCCAAAAGGCTTGCAAGGAATTGTCTCAACAATGCCCCTACAAATTTTCAAAATAACAGCCTCTACAGAGATTCTGTACAGAAATTCTGAAATTTTGTACACGAGACTTTTAAGAAAAAATCCCTAAGCATCATGTTTAGGCTGCAACCTCCAGGGCTGTAAATAGAAGCCTATGCAGAAGTGCCAAAACCAGTGTCCACTTCAGGCTAGCTGCAGTAACATGACACCTTAATGATTGTATGCAGAAAAAAAAACCCTTCAGTCACTTACATCACGTCTCCGCTTTAATACATGTCTTTACAGCCTGATTCAAAAATGGCTTTAGTCTAAAACTATAAAACATCTGCAGGCTCTCTCTTATGGAGGATTTATTGAGGACTTCTGCTTTTGGAAATGGGGCGTTGTTATTGGTAAGACCGCCATAAGTCCCACCTCAACAAGGCCTTTCTGTCTGTGAGTAGACGGAGCTAAAGTACAGTTGAGATGTGCATGTGCAGTATGGCAGCGTCCATACTTTTTCAGTATATGGTCATAGTGAAATGTTCAGGGAAGCCACCATTTTGGACCAAATGTCAAATTTTTGCCTATTTTTTTTTTTTACCCATTTCCAGGGGTTCTTCTATGACTTCCCGATCCAAGACCGATCATCAAGTCAGACTTGAAATTAGTGTACAGCTAGAGGAAGACCTCAAATAATTAACTTGGTCTTATTGAAGGTCTGTTTTGATCCTAGCCTTGATTTGGTATTGTCAGAGGGTTGCTGTGGTCTTGCAGTTCTCCAGGTTTGTTCATGTGACTTTGGAGAAGCCTTTGGACTTGCAGGTCCAGATTCACAGTCACTAAGGAAGCTTAGAATTGGGGCCCGACTGATATGGATTTTTCTGGGCTGATGCTGATATTTGGCAGAAAAAAATACAGATTACTGATTAATTAATTATATTAAAAAAATATAAAGTGAATAAAAAAATAACGATTTTGGTCCCTTAACACGTACAATAGTGAATATATGAATTACAGGCCTTTCAGTCCTAGAGCCCTCATCAGTGCAATCAGAAGTAGGTTTTAGTGCAGGTAGAACCACTTTTTTATTGTAAACATAATGTAATATGTGTGAGGAAATCACTCCTCATTAAATGTGCTTTAACATGCAGCTGATGTAGTGATGAACGGTTGTTCTCTACACTCTAAAATATTTGTACACTTACGTTATTTCTGCTGTTACTGGCTAGTTTATAAGCAGTTAGCTAACGCTATGCTAGGTTGGTATAACTTCAGCGATGCCATTGTTAATATAAACAGACAGGGAGTAACTTAAGTAGGTTAGCACAACTTTACCAATGTAACGTAACTGAAAAGCATGACCAATGAAACACGTGTCACTTGTTATGACACATGGCAAAGAGAGTTCAATTGAAACGGGAGACGTTTTGAGTCACTGTTAATTACGCAGTGTTGTGATAAACATACCTGTTTACCAGCCCACTCTTGTATTGTTGCCTGGCCGCGTGACTAGACAGCGGTAGAGAAGGGACTGAGGATCGAATGGAGTCAGAGCTCCATCTGTTGGACTAACAGCGCAACGAGATCATTCTGCGCAGCTTAGACACTGAACAGCATTTACTGTTTAATGAGTAAGTAAGACTATATTGGTGTTATATCGGCAAAACTCTGGCCGATGTTGAATATTTTGAATAGGGCTATAATTGGCCAGCTGATATCGGTCGGGCCCTACTTAGAATCTGCAGAATCTTCGCTTATGAATCTTTTGGAGAAGTTACAGAATCACTGTTGTTAATGTGGCATTGCACCATGACTTAGTTCTTAAAAAGGATTCAGTCAATAAACTGTAGGCACAGTTACCAGACCTAGAGAATACACTTCACTGCTTTGATCTGTGGCAGACACAAACGCAACTGTGTTGATGCAGAAGGGGAGTATATTGAAGGAGAAAGACACTGATAAATGTTCATACTAAATAAAACTGTACTACAGCATTAATCATTTTTAATAGCCATAACTTGTACAACATATAAATTCACTGATAGATGAAGGTCATATACAAGTAGCCAGGTAAGCAAACAGGCTGCAGGATTGTATTATGATTGGCAAATACAAGCTGGAGCAGAGAGACAGGGTCATATATTGTGGGATCAGTCAGACAGGCACAAAGGTTTGGCAGACCGGCCTCAGAGGTGTGCAAATACACAAGCCTTTGGGTGGGTAGACACACAAACAAACAGAGCGGTGAGCAAACTTTGAAACCAGAAGGCAGATACACAGACAAGTGAGCAAAGAGGCACATGAAAGACACAGAGGCTCAGTGGAGAGACAACCAAAGATGGAGAAAATCTTCACTCAGCATCTTCTGATGGTATTGCTCTTCTCTACTGTTTTTCTCTTTTTGGTCATCAGACACACTCAATCTCTTCCACACACACTAGCATGCTGACAGACTTCGGCATACAGCCAGGCAATCCAGTGCTTACCCAGCCATGCCAAGTTTAGAGCCATCAAGAGCCAGGGAGAGGTGGTGTGCAGCTTCTGAGTGCCTACACACATACAATGACACACATGAGTGCTCATACATGCTTATGAACACAAAAACAAAAGTGACGGAGTGCACTAACATC